>CM060591.1:49316957-49339457 GCA_030578255.1 Tiaroga cobitis
TTGTCTGTTTATTCATTTTTGTAGACATGTATATAGTTTTATTTTCTAGTCTTGGTTTAATTTGTTTTAGTTATTTTACTACTTAAACTTAAACTAAACAAAAACAAGTTTTTTTATGGTTTTAGTTATATTTTACAATTACAACCCTGTCTCAAACTTTGCTCAGAGTTTGCATTCAATAACAACCACAAATATGATATTCCAAATATTATTATTTTTGATGAAAAGAACAGTAATCTCAAAGTTTCAAAATAAGTCTTAATAATGTCTCAAACTGTAACAGAGTTTGCATTCAAAAGCCAGAGATTATCAATATGACCTCAAACTTTTCTCATGCTAAATCTACAAGTAAAAGCTGCAATTTAAATATGAACATTTCCAATTTTTCAAGACAAAAGTTGGTAAAACTTTAGTCCGATGGTCCACTTTAGACATTCCACTAACTATAAGTAACTTTACAACATGTCAACTAAGTCATTCGAGTATAAGTTGACTGTCGGCTTAATATCTGCAAACAGTTTACTTTGATTCAACTGACAATAAGAAACTTTGCAAGTGCATGTCAACTTATTCTACAAACGCTAGAGTTTGCTAATACAGATATATGATTGATGAATTCAATTTTTTCAGGGTATTTTTTTTTTTTTTTAATTAAAAAAGCAGGATCCTGTTTAATATTAGGTCTGCATTATCTCCTACAAAACCCTAGTGACAAGGAATTATAAATCAGAAGCGAGTCTCGTCTGCGAGACACTTTGTCAAGCTCAAACATTGACAGAAGAGGCTCCTCCGTCTGTCCACGATAACATCACAGCCGTCCGTGATCAGTGCCATGTTGGAATAAAATATTTTCCCTTCTCCAGACTGAAAGGAGGATGTTTGGGAATGTGAGCGCAGGCTTACTGATCTCAGTCCTTAGAATCAATCAGGACAGCATTGCCCAGCAGATAATATGGGACGTGTTGTAACCCGATCGATATTTGGCCCTGCCGCACTGCATATAAATCTTCTATGCTGGATATTGATGAATTAACCTTAAATAACCTTAACTAGAAATATGTAGAAATCTCCATGGATGCTGATAGATTTATAACTTGTCAAGGATGAATGCTGAATCGATAGAGGAGAATAATTTGGTTTCCTACGTTGATCCCTTTGCTGGAAATTGATTTCATACACTCGTTTCAAAAGTACATGAGGAAATCCAGTTTAAAGTGACTGTAATCCCAGCATTTCACAAGCTAGTGATTTAAAGAGATAATACCCCAAAAAGAAAATACTGTCATTCACCACCTTTGTGCCGCTCCAATGATTCTTGACAAACCTAGACAATGAAAACTCATCATAAATGTATGATGAAAGTGGTGTGACCAATAGGGTTTTGCTGTATTTTGAGGCGGCATCAGATGAGTCAAGTGGACTACTTTTATGATACCTTTATGATGTTTTAGGCCATGTTTGGAGATTGGCAGCTTTTTGTGAAGTATATATAAGACATGCAACATTCCTGTCCGAAAATTCTGTCTTAACACTATCCCTAATTCCTAAACCTATACCCATAAATTTTCCCTAAAATCAGAGGGAAATGAGAGGTGAAAAACACTAGAAGCACCTAACCTGGTAAGCCTAAACTCTCAAATCTGATTGGCTGATTGGACTGTTGTTCCAGGATCAACAACGATGTTGATCAGATTCACCGGCGAATGAAGGTGCAGAAACTAGAGAGGAAATAATATGAACATTTCATATCACGGTTATAGTGACCAAAATGATCACGGTTATCAATATTATCACTGTATTGTTCAAATGTGTACTAATACATACACTAAAATCATTTCACCAAGTTGATGGCCGAATTTTAAATGAACAAAAAATGTTGGTTTGGTGACTTACAACATTCACTCAGTATGTATTTTAATAATGTTAAAATGATGCAATATTTATGATTTTGATTATGCACTTCATTGCGAGTGCAATTTCATTGTGAGTGAGCCCCGCCCACATACTCTTCTAATTGGCTGTGATAGTGAGCTCCGCCCACACACGCTTCTGATTGGCTGTGATTCTGACGCATCTCGTTGTCACGAGACAAACAACTTGGAGCTGGAATCTTATTGCTTCGCGTTTGGTTAGGACCAGAGATGTATAAAGTACTAGAGACCCAGACTTGAGTAAAAGTACAAGTGCTCTATCAAAAAAGTAACTTGAGTAGAAGTTGAAGTGCTCTCTAAGCACCCTACTTAAGTGGAAGTACTAAAGTATTCAACATTTTTTTTACTTAAGTATTGCAAGTAGTTTAAAAAAAAATTACTACTCAAGTACTGAAAGTAAAAGTACAAGTATTGTATTATGTAGTAAAGCATCTCACCCTTCTCCCTGCTTGTGCCTTTTTTCTCCACAGCTTATTGGGTATTTATCTGCATGTTACAGCAATATCTGAAAGCTTTATTTCAGGGAGTTCCTGGAATGTCACATATGGCTCTTCTTCATGTGTTCCATATATGGACTAATGTGCACAGGGCGCCCTCAGACTGCCAGTATGGATTGAAAATACAGTATATCAGAGTGCTCATAATTACATCGGCCCATTTTGGGTATAAATTCAATAAATATTATTCCTCTCTAAAGACATTTGATGTAAATCTATGAAAATCTATCAATATTAAACTGCACAAGCTAAAAGCCCTGAGGGACATTGTTTGGTCAAGCGCTTTCATGACACGGGAGGGTTTTTTTTTTTTAATGGGAGCGGCTGACGCTCATAATTCATATTAAAGGTATCGACTCATTTTATCATTACTCCTGACACAAATTAAAAAATAACTGTCACTAAGTTTCTCAGAATAAAATAGTGGTCAAATACTAAACCTTGAGTCTTATATCTTTTTAATGATGTAGTTTGTCAAGGTATTAACATTAAATTTAATAGTAACTTTGAACTATTAAAAACAAAGAACGATTCAGTGCATCGGCGTCCTCGCACATATGACTTATCTTTCACTCCAACAAATGAAAACACCGCCACCGGCGCCACGATCACTCGAAGTTGAAGGTGGTGTTTCTGGTTCTTCCATCTCGAAAAAAACTAACAAATCTCAAGTGTTCTCAATGGAGGCAGGCAGCAGAGCGGGAGGCAGAACGGGAGTACGAGCGCGCGCGCTCTTCTTGATCGCTTGATTCCCTCAATGATGAGCCAGCTTCATTAAACCTGTTGACAGAGCCATCTACCGCTCTGGCACTGATTATGTGGGTTTGGAGTGATTCAACATTTTTATAATTGTAACGAGTAATGATGCAGCACATAAAAAATGTATCGGAGTAGAAGTATTAAACTCCACGAAAATATGTACTGAAGTAAAAGTGGAAGTAGGAGAAAAAAAGAATACTCTACTAAAGTACAGATACAGCCTTTTAGTACTTAAGTACAGTAGTGAAGTAGTTCTACTTCGTTACTATACATCTCTGGTTAGGACATGGTGTAATACTAACCGTCGGGAATTTTATTGTGGTTTATCGTCAGACCAGTAATCGTTTCATCTGTAGCACAAACATCTATTAAAAAGCTTTCGATGAAAACGAGTGGTGTTTGTGTATGGACCCCACAGCTTGAATGCGCTTGATTGATCACTGGCTCTCTGTTTCTCTGGCCTCGACGCATTAATGGTCTTCCTCGCACCCTCCAATTACTCTCAGGAAAATGATTTGAGCTTCTCCTGATGTCTAAGAGCCACTGGAAAATTTCTGAACTGGATCCTATCCAACTTAATGCATAAATTAACAGAGCCTCACCATGCAGGAGGAAGAGGAGTTATTCATCACTCGAGCCCCAAACGCTACTCATGTTACAGTAACCAGCAGAATCGTACAACCTGAGGTGCATCATAAGCCTCTGTGTTATGTACATCCATGTTTACTGAATATTGTCTCTTAAGAACTGAAGGAGCGAGACTGCAAGGCTGGATGGCTTCGGAAAGAGGATTAAGGGTGGGATGCTGTGTAGTGGAGCGCAGGGGTGGGGAATGGAGCACCGATGCGGAGAGATAGACAGAGGAAGGAGAGTGAGAAGGGGAGATATGTAGAAAGGGAGGAAGTATTGACAGATAGGCAGAACTATTTTATGGCTTCAAAGTTACTGATGAGGAAAGGGGCACAGCAAACTTCCTCACACAAAAAGCTCCTGCTTTGCAATACAGTCCGTTACAAATATATGACTACGGTGGAAAGAGAAAATAAGGTGAAAATAAGGATGAACAGCTTTTTTCTTTTCTTCATGAGGAGGCACTTATGGAAGCTTGTTTCCGCCACAGAATAAAACATTTTAAAAGATAATTGCAAATTTTTAATCGCACAATGGCGAGTTTACATCTCGCAATTCTGACTTTATTTCTCAGAATTGCGAGATATAAAGTCAGTATCGCATGATGTAAAGTCGCAATTGCAAGATATAAAGTCACAATTGCGAGTTTATATCTCGCAATTGTCACTTTATAACACGCAATTGCGACTTTACATCACGCGATACTGACTTTATATCTCCCAATTGCGTTATAAAGTCAGAATTGCGAGATATAAACATTAAACAATAAACATAAACGTTATTTCTCGCAATTGCGAGTTTATATCTCACAATTCTGACTTTATAACATGACGCAATTCTGACTTCATAACACAATTGCGACTTTATATCACTCAATTCTGACTTTATAACTCGCAATTGCAACTTTAAATCACACAATTCTGACTTTATAACTCGCAGAACTCCCAAAAGTCATTACTGTGAGATGTTAACTCGCAATTGTGAGAAAAAAATGTCTGAATTGTGAGATAAAAAGTCGCAATTACCTTTTTTATTTTTTTATTCTGAGGCGGAAACAAGCGTCCATTGGCGCCAGTGGCAGTCCAGGGTAAAGTAATGTAAAGTAAAATAAACTGTGTAAGGTGTATAGAAAACAAATCACTTTGCATTAACTTGTCAGTTTAGCTCCTAAAGTTGCAAGGTTGTATTATTTGCATTATTATATTATAACATGTAACAGATTTTGTTCATCCTAAAAATGTGTAACAAGGGATACCAAAACAGTGTACGCTGAATTTAAAAAAAAAAATATTTGAATATTTGAAAGTTTTTATTTATATGTTCATTTTTACTAAACAAACAAAAAAAATAAAATCTTTGAATGCTTTCTTGTCCAATTATGCAAACAAAAATAAAGCTGTCAAGAAAATAACACACAGTTCCAGTTGGATAAAGCCAGTGTATCATAATGATATTTGGATATCCTTATGAGTTTATCACTGGAAAAAGCAAATACTTGACAGCTTTACCCACAATGCAATTCATCTCTTCTGTTTAGCCTTATCAGCATTTGGAATTAGCAAACCTCATCAAGTTCACTGTCTGCGTATTTAAAGAGAGTAATTAATCATATGCTAATATATTGACTTGGAGAAAAATAAATTGTGAGCTAAGCCGGACCTGATTAAAACCTGCCAGAGACTTCATGGAGAAGGAAACACACGAAGGAGCAGAACGTCTGAAGTGTTCGTTGTACCGTAACACTGACGCCTTCAGCTGTCATTAGACCGATATATCAGTAAGTCTCAAGCAATGTGTCAGTAAAAATGTTAATGGACCTGTAGTATAGTATGAAATAAATGTATTTTAAATTCATGTTGGCATATCTTTCACTATAGGGAAGTCAAATAGTAAGGAGTCTGTATCATAGATGCATCTATTATTTTCAGACTGCTACTTTACAGGTGAAGTTTAAAGGAGCTCGATTTCAGAAACCCTTGTTATTAGCGACACCGGTGGCCGTTAAGTGAACTGCAGCCAGCACCGTATTGCTAGTTCTCGCACTTGTTCGTTTAACGAACAAGAGATTGAATGTGATTCAATCCCCTGATGTACTCACTGCAAAGTTATTTTTCGTTCTTCTTATACTGTTAGCGAACACAGAGACGCCGTCCACACTGCTGCTTAGATGAATATGTAAATATGTGCTGCGCACTTCCCTCTCAATAACAAAATAAACAACACAAATGACAGCAGTAAGAAAGCATCCGATCCTAGATATGTGGATATGTTTGCACCAGCTTTGCAATTCCCCTGCATCATGTCGACAGATGAGGTAATTAAAATCCCACTAATAGTTTGATTAAAAAGTATATTTGAGACTATAGACTAGATAGGTCTGGTTATGTGAGACTATAGTTTGAATTGATCCATTTTCTTTGCATGACACATTGACATTACAGTTAATAATGGCTGTTTCGACATTATCCTGAACATTGTATAAGCATTTGTTTCTTGTGTCTCATGAGACTCTCGGTAGCGTGTTTAACCGTCACATCCTTTTGATTTTCTCGGCCAAAACGTCCCGAGTCTTTCACAATTGACAGTAGCCATTGACTTCCATAGGAAAACTATATTTGTATAAAAAAAAGTCAATGGCTACCGTCAACTGTCTGGTTACCAACATTCTTTAAAATAACTTTCTTTGTGTTCAACAGAAACAAAGAAACACAGGTTTGGAACAACAAGGGTAAGTGATGACAAAAGTTCAAAATGAAGATACATTTGATGAGCCCTTCTCCCGAGCTATAAGATCCTTCCTTTTCTCTTCTCTTCTCTGTCTGTATGCAGTATCCGTGAGCCTGGAGACATCATACAAGTGCTGCCGCTGCGGCTGTCTTGTTCAGCACATGTTCAACACAGCTGCACCATCTTGTGAGGTTGTGCGAGTGCCTCTTCATCTGCTTTCCTTCTCCACTCATTCCCATCGGAGTCAGGTGGCAGGCGATGCTGCGTTTAGTATTGATGTTCAGAAATAGAGTCAGAATCCGAGGGAAGAATGCATCCATCAGGGTCCATCAGAGAAGACCTTCTCATTGCTTTAAAGATCCCTTCCCTTCCATTTACTGCCATGCCAGACTGTATGCGACATGAAAATAGCAGGAGAATCCAGAGTGTTCTGGCTGAAGGTTGATGCTTGGTCATCTAGTGGTGTCATGCAGGGCCACACTATAGTACTCGACGATGGGAATCAGCAATTCTGCGCTCTCATCAAGTGGATGCTGGAGGGAGTGTGATTATGAAAGAGAGTGCGGATGTGAGGGTCATTTCAGGGGAAATTGAGGCTTGGAAGAGAACCGCAAAAAGTCTGTGAAATGTTACAGATGTAAGTTTTTAGAATGGTTACCTTGGCTGAAATATATATTTATATAAAAGTCAGAAAAAGTTGACAGACAGACATAGATAGATAGATAGATAGATAGATAGATAGATAGATAGATAGATAGATAGATAGATAGATAGATAGATAGATAGACAGACAGACAGACAGACAGACAGACAGACAGACAGACAGACAGACAGACAGACAGACAGACACAGACAGACACAGACAGACAGACAGACAGACAGACAGAGATAACTTTGTATATACAGTCCTTTGTACAAATGAAGTGCGTAAAATTGACTGTGCTTGAACCTTTATGCATTGAGCTTTTTTTTATTTTATTGAATTGGATTAGGACAAAATCATGGTGAGCAGGATTGGACAAAATCATCAGTCTAAGCAAGATTCATTGCATGAACTTCTTTGTACTGAATTTCTGTGCTGATCTGAAATCAGTGTTGCTATATTTCCTTGTATACTGATTGTAAGTGGAGAAATCAAGACCTGGGTCATTTCAGCATGCATTTCCCAATTTTAACCCTGTGACCTCATATAAAATTTCAGCACATTATTCCATAAATTAATCTCCAGAGGACAGAAATAATGAGCAGATTTTTCATTATGCAGGAAAAAACGTAAAACAGGGACCAATTAACGCTTGTCTAAGGCACAGACATGTGAAAAGACATAAATAGAAGGAATTCTATCATGAACAGTCATTTTGAATGCCGTACCTTTGCTCAATATTGTGAATATATTTGCATTAAAAGACCCGCCCGGCTTAATTATTTGCGGTTTGACCCGACCATGAATTTGTGCATTGCAATGCTATATAAACTGGAGCATTGCCATCGCAGCATTCAGAAAGCAGAGTTTTGTGGCATAATTTGTTGACATGCACTTAAAGTCCCATTTATGTTCTCATTTTGTGTCGGTCTGTGCGATTGGACGATTCTGGGCGTGTGCCAGAGCTCTGGACTTTAAGAGGGGTTTTCCTCGCACGTTTTTATCAAGATAATGCTTCTTTTGAGTGACTGCCATCTACATTGATGTAATCAATATAGATAATGTATCCTTGAGCATCAGGGCTCACTAAATCAGAGCGAGCATCCATTCAAATGCAGCCTGGCAGATATGATATCTGCTGTTATATAAGTAAGCAATTCAAAATCACTGTTCTCGAACAACCTGACCCAGCACTGTGATTATATTGCACTGCCCTATTAGTGACCCTGCCATTTTTCACCAGGATTGAGATAATGAATAGTCTGACCACAAGATTGTGCTCTGAATATTAGAAAACATGCTTGACTATCCCGTGAACCCGTTTAAAACACACAATCTATGATAAAGATGTACAGGCAGACTCTACGCACCCAAAACGCCTCCCTTCTCTTTTTTGCCCTTTTTTTTTTATCCCATTCGCTTCTGTGCCACGACGGCAAATTTCTCCGCTCTGTGAAATTCCTCTTATGGAGCTGTATTAGGTGCCATTTCGCTAAGAATCAAATGTGACCGGCGCATAGCAGGTATCTCATTATTTCTCAATGACCACGGTAAAACACAAGGTCAGAATTCAGCAGATCTTGCTCCTAGCAGGCTTAGTATTCCATTTAGATGCAATTTTCAATTCCCTGCTCTATATTACTGTGCAGATGTCAACCGTTCATATCTCATCTGTCCAACTCTCATCCGTTTTACTTCCACAGCCCAGGTCCAACAAGGATTTGACAGAGTACAAAGAGTGCGATTCTTGGTGTGTTGCCAAACCTAGTGAGCTGCCTACAGAGACCATATTTACTAACATTCCCAACATCTTATTTAAACCAAAAGCAACACAGTAAGTGTACTGGATTATTACCTTTCATGTAGTGTGTAATATAGCTCTTTGTGAATGTAAAAGATCTTCAAAAGATCAAAGTGCATGTCAAATAGAGTTATTGCATCCTAAATAAAAGAATCGATTCTGAATTCCAGTCTCACTTCTTGTTACATACCTATGAAACAATGTAACACATTTGCATAACACCTACGGTCTTCGTTGGCTCCCGGCGAAGAACTTCTACTTTGCCCCGCCCTCAAACACTGTAGTTGGGGCAGAGGCCTGGACGAGTTTGGTTAGTGTTGTCAACATGTCGAGAAGACGGTTTTCTCGCTTCAAAAGGGCAAGGACTAGCACAAAAACAGATTCAGTGTTCCTCAAAATGAATAAAAACAGTGAAATGCAAACCTGCAATAATTAAATATGTTAAATTACACGAATATACTTTATGTATTTAATCTCACTTTATTAAAGGTGGGGTATGTGATTTTCTTTTTTGACCATTTTTTCAAAATCACTTGAAATCCTATTCCTAACCCACTTACAGCCACTGAGTTAGAAGCACTGAAATGAAAATTAAGCAATTTAATCACCTGTGGAACGGGCAGGACTAAAAAAACTCCAGCCAATCATTTCCAAGACCACCTAAAATCATTGGACAGAAAATGCGTCAATCAAACGGTTGTACCATACCCCCCTCCCCCATCCCCCTCGGGCGCATACTCAAAGCTTGTGACCCAGTCACAGTAAGTGCAAGTCGCCCCGAGAGAGAGAGAGAGAGAGAGAGAGAGAGAGAGAGAGAGAGAGAGAGAGAGAGAGAGAGAGAGAGAGAGAGAGAGAGAGAGAGTGAGTGAGTAAGTGCGCATCTGAGTTTTGCAGATGCATGATTGCGCGTCCATGTCCTTCGAATGGGTGGAGTCAGGGCCAGCGTTGGAGAAAAGAAGGTAGGACCTTTTGAGTTGCGTATTTTCAAAATCTGCCGGCCGTTTTGCAAATCCCATACCCTACCTTTAACCAATATCTTTGGTGCTTACCTTCGATGATCCAATTCAACCATACTAATAAGCAAAAAAAGACTTTACATTTGTGTTCAAAAAATGTTTTCCTGTTCTTCTGCAATCCAGAATGGCAGCACAGCTGAAAGGTTTGTTTGAGCAGCGCCCTCTACTGTACAGGCGTGAATTTCCTTCAGCCCTGAGGTTTGTTGGCTGGAAAAGGGCCTTTACATTTGCCAAAAAAAATACTATTTTGTTATCAAAAACAAACAAACCAGAAAGTAACACAAAACGAACGCAACATTACTTTCCATAAAAAGTAACTAAGTAACACAGTTCGTTACTTTTTAGGGAATAATGCAATATTGTACTGCATTACTTTTGAAAGTAACTTTCCCCAACACTGTTTGGGAATGCTAATGGATAACCCTCCATGTATTATAGACATCTTTGGATCTCAGCAAAACCCAAATGTTCGAAATCATTCACAGGCAAAGAGTATTTCTGATTCTGTTGTTTTCTGATTAGCTAAACAAGTGCTGACACTTTTTTTTTTATTTTTTTTTTTTTACTATTTTTAGAGTCTAGGGCTGTCACAGCAACAGGAGTGATCTCTCTATTTCAGAGATGTCTGTCAGTTAGCAGGGACTTTATATGCATTCAATTCTATAATAAAGCAAACATACTTTACATCACCTTTTACTTACCCAGATAATGTGCACAACCCTGCACAAATGCACCATGCTCATGATTCGTTGACACTTCTTTGTCTTAAGAATGAAGATTCTCATCCAAATCACCAGCTGTGACTCTCCAATCATAATTGTCGTTCAGCTTGAATCGTCATCTCATTTACGTTAACATCTGGTTTTTAATGGCTAGTCTTTGAATTCTTAAACTGACGGGCACAACTGAAAACTCTGGAAGACATTGCGTTGCAAAACATCTATATTCCAAACCCTGCAATATGACCCTGAGAACAAAGCTATAAAACTTCTCAGAACAGCAAAGACGCTCTTTTGAGAAGTTTTTGCATTCATTCTACAGAACATTAACAAGAAGAAGAAGAAGAAGAAGAAGATAAAAACAAGTCAAAGGAAGTGTACATCAGTAGCATAATGCCCGTGGCCACAAGAACGGGTTGAGATGGTCAAGGTTGAATAAATAGTGTTTAATGTGATGCAATAAAAGTATTTATGTATAAACAGATGGACTAGTGCACATGTACATCTCAGGAGAAGCCGCAGAGGTAGTTATGCAGGCCCTAAAATGAATGCACTGTCAGTGAAAAATTAAGTCAAGCCCCTGAAACCATAACAACGAAGAAGATAGATTTCAAGAGAGGGGCCTTGAGTGTATTTCAAACACATCAGCACAACACCTGCGGCCTATGACAGGTTTAAAGGGAAAACTGTTTAGCATGGATGGGAATTTGCGGCATACACATACTGGTAAATATTAAGGATAATACAGTATGTCCTTGAAGAAATGTATAGTAATTGTAGTAATTTTCACCCAAATGCAGTATAACCTGTAATGCAAGTAAGTGTAAATGGCACAGACAGGTGGTAAACCAGGTTATGATGGCTTAATTTAAAATCTAAATCGGGATCTCTACCTAAAGTCATGCTCAGTGAAAACCCAATGACTTGCTCTAAAGCTAAAGCTTCTCATATAGCCGCTAATAACACTAAATCAAATAAAATAGCCCAAAGCCTAATGGGTGATTATCGAGACCCGCCACATGTGCACACTTTTACTTTTTTAGAATGCCGGTTGGTGTTGAATGTTAATTCCAAGCGACCTCATAACAGCTGCCTAAAAAGACATCATCACTGTTCTATAATAAAGATTCTAGAATGTGTCATTGTAATGTACTGTCATAGTAACACTGAGTCAGATCACAACCTTATTTGAATGTGTTACTATAATCAATACAGCATACAACTGCACACAAATCACCACTATCAATTTGCAAGTACATTTTTAGAACGACATGCACTGAAAAACATTTGGTGTAGGATCTACAAAAAAAAAAAAAAAAGTAAAAAAATCACCCCGAATTTCACCCATAAATCATGACAAAGAAACAGCAAGTAACATATTGAATTAAACATGAAATTGTAAGACTAGGTATTTTATTGTAAAACGTACTCCAATGATCTGTATTTACTACAGTGTATTAGTGCTAGCAAGGCTAGTTCTCTGCATCAGAGACACTTTACCTTTGTCATGACATTCAGCGCACGTCTTGATTTCTGTCAGCTGCACAAGAGTCAATGTACAATGCAACCATCTCTACATGACGAGCAAAGCAGTTAAAAATCACGACCAGTCTGAAAATAGACCACTGGTTCTCCAGGGACTAGAGCACACTAGGGGGCCGCAGCATGTCTTAAAATACTATTGATAGTATTAATTGATATATTAAAATAACCTAACTCTAAATTAAAATGCTAAAAAAAAAATAGCAAGAGGTAAACAGAACTTTTTTTAAACTAAAAAAAAAAAGTACACAGAGTACAAGTAGGAGAAATATAGAACACCATTTCTAACAAGGCAATTCCAGACATTTTTGTATCCACAATGACTGTGAGAACAGGGCATGACATGATACAATCAATCACATAACACAGCCAATCAGAATGGTTCGCAATACGTTGCAGCAAAAGAGTGCAAAACTACATCTACCTTGTAATGTCATGACTAGGTTGATGTTTCTGAACAAGATGCTTTTTAAGGTTTTCCTCAAGATATTTAACCATATCTGATTCTTTGGGCCCTATCATACACCCGGCGCAATGCACAAGTGTTTTTTGCTAGTTTCAGCCTGACGCAGTTATCATTTTTACGTCCTGCACCACGTTGTTTAAATAGCAAATGCCTCATGGGTTGCTGGTATGAAAACGAGGTGTGTTCAGGCGTGTTGCTGAGGTATTGCTTTTTTGAGGTAACTGAAATAGACTGCGCCATTGACCAACAAAAACCTCATCTAAAGTCAATGGCACAGTATTTTTTTTTGTTATTTAAAGAGCGTGTTAGTAATGTGCCCCTATAAGCGTGTCCACAACAGGCGTACACTCTGCTTATTGCCCACACACGCAGCAGCACACAAACTAGCCAAATATACAAATAAAAGGATTACAATGTAAAAGATTATTACTGTGTACATCAAGATATGGTGGAATCCGGCTTGTCTCGTAAATGGTCTGCTTGCGCGCTTTAACCTCGTGCACAACAAGATCCGTTTGCTCTCTCAAGTTTAGTCTTTGTAAATAGCGAATCCACCATCCGCAAATGGTTTTTAAAGGGAATGGGAGATGAGACTCTGATTGGTTTATTGCACGTTACGCCCAAAACACACCCATTTCATTTGACGTGCTATTCAGGGAACGCCATCTCACATATTCATCTATCCGTGTCTCTAATTCTTTGTCTCTGCATTTCTCTCTCTCTCTTTCTTGTACAGAAACACACACAGTCCTGTCTGCATCTCCCCAGCCTCACTATAAAAGGAGCCTTTTTAAGGGGTCTATGTCAGGGAGAATAGGCCCAGGAAGCTTGCCAGAGGCTTACCAATGGAGACAGAGCACTTTAATGCTGCTGAAATCAGCACAAATAGAATGGAGGGAAAGGTGGAGACAAACAGAGAAATGAAGAGAAAGACTGTGAAATTTAGGAAGACAGGCAGACGGGGAGGTGAAGTCTGATGAGCACTACACAAACTATAAATCTGTTTTGTGAAAAAAAGGAGGACAAAAAAAGGGAAAGAGACATCTGTTAGCATTAATTTCAATGGCAGCTGCTTGGATGGCATGCAATTTGAAATCGTCCATTGACGCTAGTGTATATAAGTGTGCGTGTGTATATAAACAAATTAAATGAAGCAACCTTTGGATGATCTACCAATCAAATGAGCTGTAAATGCCATGTGACTAATCACTCTAGAGCTGGAAAATGACACCAATGTCGATTGCCTGATGGCATCACAAGAACATTCTCAAATCCTTCACTAGAGACGCAGTGATTTGATATGTACTCACACCCGAGGGAGCGGGTGGCATTCTTCATTTATTATTAAACAAACAAAAAGAAAAATAATGTATGTTTAAGCAGTTGCTGAACCCTAAGCTGTTTACACTCAATGCAAATATCATCCTACTGAAAATAATGCCATTGTGTGTTTATATATTTGTATACGTGAGTAGTTAAATATTTATGGGCCATTTATTTTACTTTCTTTGCTTTCTGCAACCCAAAGGTTTCAACATACTGTTATACACACTTTTAATTCTGCATTAACTGCAATTAATAGAATAGAATAGAATAGAAAAATAAATAAAATAGAAAGCATAATAAAGTAAAAAATTATTTGATTGCTTTGTAAGGACTTTATTTTAACATCTGCAAACAACTCAAATAAAACAAAAATATAACTGATATTCTCAAATGAACAAAAATTTTCACTGTTTTGGGCTGTTCTATAAGTCAGAGAAATGTTGTGATTTTATGATCTAACTAAAACTGACTTCCAATTTACAAGGGGGACGCACTGCAAAGCAGCGACACAACAGGGCTGTGGCACTTAATAAAGATTTAATGCGTTGTGTTCTGATGTGAACATGCATAAGTGGTGAAATTGGAGGTGTTCGTCTCGGTGCCAGCAACAAAAAGCACAAGCCACAAACAAGGCTGACTAGGCTTGTTATAAAACGCATATGTAAATGAGTCTGGCAGTTATTGAGGAGGTTATGCCAGAGTTGGCCTTTTTGTTGACTCTCTAATATCAGTCTTGGTCTAAGGAAAGGAAGCTGGTTATGAGCAGAGCAAAAGGCCAGAGCTTCAGGTAGCAGCCTTCCCATGGTGCTTTTAATAAGAGCTTCCCTCCCTCTCTCTCTCTCTCTCTCTCTCTCTCTCTCTCTCTCTCTCTCTCTCTCTCTCTCTCTCTCTCCTCTCTCTCTCTCTCTCTCTCTCTCTCTCTCTCTCTCTCTCTCTCTCTCTGGAGCTGAATTGCTAAATATAGGCTAAGGCACACAGTTCTGTGATGAATAAAACATTGCATCAGTGAAACTTAGACTTTTGCACGACAATTACCAAATGCATCTAGACATTGCAAATGTTTCTCGCTAGATCAAGGAATTTAGACAGTTTGTCCTTTAAGTGCTTTGTTTGAAATGCCGGGCAAGGAAAACGCCGCTCTTTGGGACAGCGCTCGTCTCGTGCACTCCGCATTTTATTCGTCTGTATTAAAAGAGCAGCCACTTAATTATGTTCTTACTTTCGAAAATGCATATTAATGTTGATGAATTAAACATTACCAAAAAAAAATTAAGGATGATGATGACTGCTAGTTTTATAATCCCATAACACACACATTTACTGTGCACACCTAGTACTAATAAAAATAGTTTCTGTATAAACGCTGTTGTGGAAAAATGTATATTTTAGTTTTTCATGTTGCTATTGTGTGGGTTTTCTTTTCTTTCAATCATGTATTTTCTCCCCTGGAATATTTGCATGGTGGGAACAGAGACACACACACTTAAGCAAATAGTCAGACAGAGCCTCTGAATTTGTTAGGATGGGTAATCAGGAAAGACAAAGGTTATTCCGCCCTTTTGACCTCACAGGTGTGAGGATAGCAAAAGCCCAGAGAGAAGGGGGGTTTAGAGGAGTTTCAGACCATTGTATTTCTAACCAACCAGCCAGATCTGGTTTTACTGGAATAAGCGGAAAAGTACGGAAGAAGAGACTCTGTCAAAGGGGGGTATAAAAGCTGCTTGGTTTCTGTGTGATCCAGGTCTGTGTTCCCACTGTGGGGCAGCTGCCATGGTATCTTTTGTGAACAACCTCCTTTAAAAGAATACACTTTCTTTTAAAATACAATTGGAATCTGATGTCTCTTACTGTGGTGCTTGTTTGTTAATTATTGATTTTTGCCATATCAACGCATATTTAGATCTTCACATCCATTTGACCGCTAAAAGCAACGTTAGATCTGCAAACGTTTTATTGTGTAGCTTGTTGTACGTATCGCTGCAGTTTTATATTATGTATATTATGTATTTTAACAGTGTTGTTCAATAAAACCATATGATTACTTGCTTTTGATATTTATTTGAACCAATTATTGTATTTGAAGTCATTTTAAAGGCTATTGTTCGCTTAGGTCTAGTAACCGATTTCTCGATTAATCGTCAGAATGATCGACCGATTACTCTATTACCGAAATAATCATTAGTGACAGCCCTAGTTCACTAAAGACTTTTGAGGTCTTTATGTAGTATTGTACAAGGAACCAAGCAAAAATAAGTCTTTATTAATCAATAATCTGCCCTTGTGATCATAATTTGTGTAAAAAGGAATTTAAGTGGTTGATGTTTTACTGGCACTAGTGTTATTTTATGCGTGTCATTTTTGTATAGGTATGTGTTGGTGTTTTCAAAAATGTAACTAGAGGCATGAGCTAAGGGTTGCCTAAAAGGGAAGTGTAAAACTATACACCGGTTTGAATTACCGTCCTTACCCAAAGAATAAAAGCAAGCTCACAGACATAACTAATGTGTGGTCACACTTGCTCCTGTGTAGACCACAAAAAAAAAACATGATGCACAATCAAAAAATATGTGGAATGATATGTGGATTTTTTATTTATTTATCAGAGCTAAATGAATAAGCAGTGCTTCAGCTCTGCATGTCCATTGATTTTCAGTACGGAACTGAAGCTGAGAGAAATCTTGTGCACACAAAACATTCATTGCTGATTAATTTGCATGCTAGGAAAGGAAAGAGAACTGAAGTTCTCAGTGGCTCCCAACGGAACTGAAGAAAAATGACTGATTCCAAACATTCGCAAACCCACTGAGGCCAAATTTTCTTGACAAAATAAGTTATCTTTAGGTTTTCTCGAGGAAATAAAGGCAGAAATACAACAGAAATACAAAATAAAATGATAAAATAAAACAAAACATCGTTATTTTTTTTTTTTTTTTGATTCAGTAAAATTAGTATTTTACCATTTAGGTTAGGGTTGTCTCCCTTGACACCATTTCCACAATCAAACATGTGTGCCATATTTTCTTTTACCTGTTTAGAGTCATAACTGCCATCTGATTTGTGAAGGAATCCTAGCGAGCTGGCCTATAGCTAATTTTCATGTCGAGCAATCTCTGAAAAAAAAATAAAAAAATAATAATTTGCATGCTAGTAGGCCTATACCAAGTCGTGTAAATGGGCTATTCTATCTATCGCTTTCTGCTTCTAAAAAGTGAAAGACAAAACATGAACTTGAATGCGGGACCATTAGCGAGTTTCAAACCCGTAAGCAAAAACAGCAAAATAAAAGAGTCCTCTAGTTAGCATAATTGTTGCATAATTCCTCTCATAAAATAATCCCTTTAAAGCAAGTGGTCTTGTAAAGATTGTGTGCTGTAAGACAGAAGCTTTCTGACTCTCGTACAGCAGCTGGCAAGGGCGAAATCAGAGGAACAGAACAGCTGATGCTCCCCCTATTAACTTTCAACTTATGGATATGGTGGCACATCTCCAAAGATATCCTGAACCCAGGAGCCATGATTGCCAAGGTCAGAACTGATGAAAACATGATGAGACGGCAGTTTATATTTTAACTCTCCCTCTTTTTTTACCCCCTTCTGATCAATTTTTCTTCTCGCTCCCTATTTTAATGCGCAGTAGGAGACGTGAGCTTTTTAATTACAACCTGAACTGGTGGGTTAATTGAACATAACAGAAGCCCGATTTTGTGTTACAGCAAATCAAGATGTTACTTATGCAAATTGGGAGATGTCCCCTCAGGGGGCCGGGGACGCCTCTTTAGATGCCAATGTCACACTCCACACTCAAAGTGCACACTGTGCTCCGAGTATATCATCTAGCGGGAAGAAAGAGCCTTTTATGGAGATTATCGCTCCTAATGGATGTTCCTGGGGTGTGTCTGCCAGCCTTATTTTCTCATTTGTGTCTATCACAGTTAATGTATCTATCACAGTAATCAAGACTATGCCATTTCTGAAAAATTATCTTCTTTTCCATGAGAAATTACTGAACAGGTAAGGAACAAAAAGGGTGTGAATTTGCTGAAAGCATGTGACTATAGTTCTGCAGTGAAGCTGGTATAAACATAGATTGAAATATATATATACATATAGTAGAGATGGGCAATAATATTGTTTACATTTTCCAACGTTACAAAATTTAAAAAATCAGTATGACGTAAAAAAAAAGCCTTGTTTTTTTTAAATTGGGTTTGATATGCACTCCAAAGCATCGATTCGAAAGAGATTCATAAATGTTTCAGAGCTTTGCGAAACATGTTGCATTTCTGCTCATTACTAGGGTTCACTATTTCATCAATCTGACTATTTTTCAAATACTTTAATGTTATATTGACATGTTGGGATGTCACCTCCAACCTATCCCGGTAACAAAGAAAAGAAAAGACGAAAAGAAAAGACGAAAAGAAAAGAAAAGAAAATAAAAGAAAAGACGAAAAGAAAAGAAAAGAAAAGAAAAGAAAAGAAGCACCTGCAGTTTCGACTCAGTCAACACTGAACTGTCAGATACCCCTGTGTGGTAATTTACATCTCTTTTTTAGCTCACAAAAGTCTTAAATAGTACTGTTTTTTTTTGTTACTAAATTTCTAATTAAGTTATATATGTTAGAGTAATTACCCTAATTAGTGTACATTATAATGTGTTCCAGTTAATGTTGTTTGTCACACATAAGTGGTGCACTGTTTCTTCAAGCTGTTTTCTTGTTAAAAATATGATTATGACAAACATGCCACTTCATTTAATCTCTCACATAAGTTTTCCACAAATCAAGCATTTTGTCTGTAAATATATAGTATTTTTTTTTTCCAAAACTTATCATTGATATTTCCTTCCATTGATTATTTTGCTTTGCCATCAACTGTCTGGTTGAAAGCAAACAGACAGTTGATGGACCCCATTGACTTCAGGACAAAAAAAAAAAAAAAAAACTATGGAGTTTTCAAAGGATATTTTGGTAGTGCACAGGAATATATTGAAAATGTGAGTGGCGCATGTACAATTTTGACCATGTTTCCAGGGAAACCAGACAGTTGATGGACCCCATTGACTTCCAAAGCAGGAAAAAAATACTATGGAAGTCAATGGCGCCCCTCAACTGTTTGATTACCGATATTAACCAACTATTCCTTTAGGTTCAATTTAAATCAATAAATATATGTTAGATGTGCATGTTACCTATGCATTTAAAATGAAAATGATGGATTAATCAAACAAATACATCAGAGGTTCAAAGACAATTTTAAAGTCGACATGAAACAGAAATTGCGTCGTCTTTTCTTCCCTGTTGTGACGTATATCTGAGTGAAATAGCTTTTTGAACAAGGAAAAATGAATGGTGTGACTTGATCTTGTGCATCAGGAATTGATTGGATGGTTGCAGTTTGCTATTGGTGTGATGTCATGTGAGTGACAGGTTGTCCCGCCCTCAGGAGTAAACACATCATCAGAGAAGAGAAGAGATGTCATTGCAAGAGGGAGGAGTTATTTTATTAAAGATTATGAGAGCACATTAATAATAAAAAAAAAGTATGTGCATGTGTGAATTATTCATAATACATTATGCAAAATTGCATTAAAAAAAAAGAGTTGTCCATTTTGATTTCATGGTGACTTTAAAATTCGACTGAATTTCTGCCAAGCTGTTGATCCCATTTCTGGCCACATCAATGACAAACATGTGATCTTGCACAGATGCCAAACAAATATACAAAAGAAAACTTGAAATGTTACCCAGGACAAAAGCTTGAATGATTACAGTGCAGCCAAATGCTAGATTAATGTTCCATATCAAAGGTTCACAGAGGAAAGCTGAGATGGTTGCTCAGGAGCTGTGGAAGAATTACTGGAGCTCTTTACTTCCTCAAAGCTCTGTTCGTGCTGGCATCCCAAGGGAAATACCGACCACTCGGCCATATGTCTGAGGCAACAAAAGAGAACAATTCCTCTATGCCTCTCTATTCTTTCTCTCTCATTCCCACCTTGACACGTGCGCTGAAGAACCTGGGAGTTGAATCGCTTAGTTAAGGGGAGCTGTCAAACCAGACCCCAGGAATAGAGCCTGCTTGGTGGGATGAAATGTGGGCAGTCTGGTCTCCACATGAACGCACAACTGGAGCTTGTCCAGTTCCGAGCTTTGTTCTGCAAACTTGCAACCGATCTAAAAACGGCTTCTAGTGTGCAATCCCTGAACTGAGCATACGAACAAGTTTATGGACTGACCTCAGATCAGTTTGATACTTCTGTCAGGAAACCACCAGCTGTTTCCAGGTGGTTCGAGAGGAAATGAGAGGACATCTGTGAGATGGACCAAAGGTTGTCTACCTGTGGAGTTGCACAACTCTACCTGAGCATAATGCCTGAAATAGCCCGTTCCTCACACCAGAAGGAATTGTGGGCAAGAATAACTGAATAAAAGCTCTTCTTTCTGCCTTGATAATAGCATATATAATAACTCACAGTGGATTTGACAATGACTAACAACATGTTACACTAGTAGAGATCTGAAATGTTTGGTATGTGAATATCTGTCTGTCTGTCTGTCTGTCTATCTATAAGGCCAATAAACTTTCAAACTTCTTTTTCAAAGCCTTCAGAAAAGCCTTTGTCAAACCAGCATTGTCCGTTTATCTTGACAAACTGTTTTTCCAGTAAAAAATACAGTGAACTATACTTTTAAACTGTACTCATTTATGCAAATAAAAGTTATTTTTATATGCTGTGTCTCCGAATACAATGAAAATGCAACAGAAGATTATCACTCCCTCTCTGTGTCAAATCAAATCTTTTCATTGTCTTCTGAATAAAAGCATCACCAAAGGCTGTTTGTGGGATCTTAAAACAACACGATCTTTCACTAAAACAGGAAAAACACAACACCAACTCCTCAGACACAAGTAAACAAACAATTTTTACGTCTACTTTTATTTGAATGGGCTTTTGGGCTTTTTTAAAACGTGTTTGATTTCGATAACCCAGCAGGCACACTTTGACAGGGTTGAGTTCACCAACCCTGCTAAAAGCCTGTTGTTATCTCAAAACATGTTTAAATCTCTCCAAATAAATGTCACACGAGCATTAATATCTTTGAACGACCTCGTGAGGGTGAGCATGTTAGTCTAATAGACGTGTTAAAGTCACATGTAATTTTTACATAAGGTCTCTAATGGCAGGCCCTTCCAAATTTTTATGTGTTCTCTCAAAGAGGAGACATGTCCCATCAGCCGTCAATCTTTGTCTTTCACATTCCTGAATTGTTAACGTCGCACTTCCAAAATAAGTGGAAAATGCATTGAGGTGAGGGAACGCGTTCCTCGGCCTTTGCTCTGTATGGTGGCTTGCGTCAGCTTGTGACAACACAAGGGAAGAGATTCAGAGACTGATGTGGAAGTACCAGTCTGGAAGGATGGTTCGAGGCCAAAGGGGGTTTAAAAAACGCACGCTTCGCTATCAGCATCAAGATGAAAGTCATTTTCTGCCACCTCGTACATGTGCTGGGCTCTAGCCTGAGAGACAGAGACGTCGTGCATACGGGACGGGCTTGTGCTGCTAAACTGTGCCACTGAGTCTCCGCCGTGTTTTTTTTATAGCCACAGAAGTTTTTTGATTTAGCTTCGCTGTTTACTTATTCATAGTAGCATTAACATACTGCTACTCTAGTAGTTTTTCATTTGTAGTAAATTATCCGACAAAATCAATAAACATTCATTATTCCAGGCTTCTGTTTCATTTATTTATTTATACGGAAAACTGTCAGGTAGGTTGGCGGATCTCAAGAAGCCGTTAAGGAATATGTAAAAATAAATATATAAATAAATATACAAACGAACAATAAGAGTAAAAAAAAAATGATATTGCATAAAAAGTTCAGCTTATTTTTAGATTTTCTTGGGATGATATTTACATTATGTAAATTAAGGCACGATTCCCCCTCAAATTTTCATTAGCATAATTGTTGGGGAGTTATCTTCGTAATTTCTGTTATTCACAATGCTGATTCAGCTGTCATTACTTTTACTGTATTACAATAAAAAATATATTTCTTTTTATTTAAATCAGCATAAAGTAAATGGTCGTAGATACTACCATTATGCATAAATAATTTCGAATTTAAATAACATATTATTTAATAAAGTTGAGGCTCTGCGACTAGAGACTCTTATTTTGTAAAATGACTCTTCTTCTGACACTAGTCTGAGAACATGCATGCATAAATACACTTTTCATTCTAACATCATAACACATTTTTCGTGCAATTTTGAGCATTTTGATATATATACAATAATAATAATAATTATTATTATTATATATAATATATATATATATATATATATATATATATATATATACTGTAGTGTATACAATATATATATATATATATATATACACTGTAGTGTATACAATATATATATATATATATATATATATATAT
>CM060591.1:49346957-49611957 GCA_030578255.1 Tiaroga cobitis
ACGTTCCAATCAAACAAAACAAATCTTAACACTTACAATATTCACAGGAATCTGATCTTTATGCCGAATCTAACTACAGGACAATGTAGACAGACGCTGTAATTCATCCAACTAAAGCCTCTTGCTGAATAATTTTACTCCATATTTCTTATCTTAGACAAGCAGCTTAATGCAAATCTCCTCCATGTTTTTCTGAGCAAAGACTGACTTCCACAGCTCAAACTTGCCCATGACATTGAGGCTTTTATACTTGGAAGCTTTGGTTTATGTGGAAAAAAAATTATTTTCTCTTATACCCAAGAGTCCTTAAGGGTCACATATTGGATAGAAATGACTGCAGCTCTCGCACGTCCTGATTTTGCAGAGTTAGACGCGTTCCTGGGTCAACACATTTTGTTGATCCAGGAACAACATTCTTGTCCGAAAATTTTGTCTTAACCCTATCCCTACCCCTAAACCCTTAACCCTACCCATAACTTCTCCCTAAAATCAGAGGGGAATGAGGGTGAATAACACTGTTGTAGAAGCACCTAACCCTGGTTGTAAGCCTAAACTTGACATAAACTCTAAACTTGTCCCTCTAATCTGATTGGTTGATTGGAATGTTGTCCCAGGATCGGCAAAGATGTTGATCCAGGAACATGTTGTACTTGGTGAAATCACAAATATCAAGTCTCACAGAGATTTCTTTCTCTGTCACTGATTGATCCTAGTAGTGTTCCTGAATGATTCTGCATATTCAGTTTATTATTTATTTTTCTTATTCCCCAACATCAAAGCCTCTTCACTCTGCGTGACGTTATTACAAAGGGAAGAAGAATAAAATATGAAAGGACAATAACATGGAGTGAACTGGAGAACAAAAATGTGTAACTAACAGAAATCAATAGGCCTATGCATATCACACAAATACAGAGGCATCTTAATGTACAAAAGTGGCTTCAAATATTTGGGAAAGTGGGTCGTCTATGATCTGAACATTCCAATAAATAAATGAAAATCCTGAAATTATATACTCACTATTTGTTCCAAAATCTGTGTGGCTTCCTTTCTTTTTTTTTTTGATATTTTGTTGAATGTCACGAGGGTGCTCTTTGTTCATAATGGACTCTGAAGCTTTAAAAAGCTTCAAAAAGCACCCTAAAAGTACTTTATCTGAGTCTTCAGCAGTGTTGGGTAAGTTACTCTAAAAAAGTAATTAATTACTAGTTACTAATTACCTCTTCAACAGTGTAATTAGATTACTGTACTAATTACACTCTCTAAAAAGTATTTAATTACTTTTAATTACTAATTACTTTCTAAATCCCATATCAACCTCAACCAGCTGAATAATACAAGGATAGACATGAAACTGTTTTGATTCTTTCAAATAAAATACTATAAAATTGCATGAATTATCCTTAAACTGACCAAACAATTTAAAGGGAGAAGGTTACATTATAAACATACGTTTTAACATCAGACAATACATTTTGATGTTAAACCCACAATTGTTTTATATAGAATTGTTCTAGTTAATACCAGTCTGTTCTCGTGACATTTCATACTTATTTTACAAGATGTCTAATAGAGTGCCGAAGTTACGACGTCACTCTGTAGGCCAAAACGCGGAAGTGAGTTAGCATTTTAGCATACTCGCTCTAAAGTCTATGGGATTTTTGAATGGGTTTTTGCTAAATCGCCTGAAATAAGGTCTGTGGTGAACAAAGCCTCTAAACATTTTCACGTTTTGATCTATGACGTCATCACTTCGGCACTCTATTCGTACGAATTTGTACTAGTGAGGTTTACGATTTAGACACCTCATAAAAAGCATTCGAATTGCCGTGAGTTCGGATTGGTCTATACACAGTATTTAGCTCAATTACATCAGAAGTAACTGTAATTAAATTACAGAAAAATTAAGAGTAATCCCTTACTTTACTTTTTCAAGAGAAAAGTAATTAAATTACAGTAACTAATTACTTAGTAATTAGTTACACCCAACACTGGTCTTCAGAAGATATTAAATAACTTTGCGTTAGGAACAACATGAGTAGGCTAAATGATGATTTACAATGATCTGGAAATTCAATATGATCAGTATGGTGGGCTTGCTAACCAATCCTATTTCAAGCTCTCGAAAGTAAAACTAAAAGCCCACAGTGTTATAATTTTTCTATCTTTTGTATCTTTCTGTCTGTTTCACGTGGCAGTGTCTTAATTAACTTCAGGGAATAGAGCATGTGGTGAAATTACTATGTGGTTAAAGCAGCAGGTTAATTACGCTGTTTGCTGCCGTAAGCCGAGGATTTGGAAATAAAAAATGCCTCTGCATAGCTATGATAGTTTTGTTTTGCTTGAGACTGAGTCTTTACAAGTCATTTATCTTGATCACATTGACAATTTTGATAAGACACATTTGTTACTCCATTACTCCAAATGCTTGAATGTGACTTTGAAGCACATCTGAAACATCTCGATTTGAGTTTTCATTCGGGAACGAATGTGACCATTTTCCTCAAGGCATGAGAAAAAAAAAGGGGTGAAGCCTGGTTGAGTTGTGATGGTAGTGTGTTGAAACTCGCTGTTATAAGGGGCGTGACATTTCCAACACATGCTGGAAGCGGTTGACCAATCATCACAACACACTGGTCCAGCCAACCAATTAAAGGGAGGCTTCATAGACTTCTGAGGACTAAATCTCCTTTTTTTCTGTTATTTTGCTTTATTTCCAGATTGAATCATAGGCTCGTTCTTACGTACTAGAGCACATTCGCAAATGCACACTCTTCAAAAACAGTGTTCTCTTAACAAATTAAATGACGTCAATGGCATTTGTGTATATTTGAAATAAAAGATATAGATTGTACTGGATGCCAATTAGCTTATTTTGTTCAAGATAAGGATACATTAAGTCCAGATGTTATGCAAACAACAAACCATGGTTCTAACAAAAGGTTGAAACTGTTGAAACTGTTACTGTTTGTAAATGTTCGTTGGAACTATGGTTTCGGGAAACACTGAATCATCGAACTATGCTGATAACGACGGAACTTGCAACTATAATTGGTTAATTATGCTTTTGGGAAACGCAGCCCAGATCATTACTGACAGACAGAGAAGAGAGGTGCTGCAGCAATGTCAAATATGTGGGAATTAAGCTGTTTATTGAACATTCAAACATGTTCTAGTAGACCCCAAAAACAAAAAGGGGCATAATATGTCCCCTTTAATAAGGAATCCAGTTTAATTAAGTTTTTTTCCCCTATATTTTATAACATTTAATCCATATGGTGACAACTAACCAGAATTTGCATGCATAAAAGGTCTATATAACTTCATTTTGTGTCATCTTGGGACACATGAGATATGCTGGTTGCCTAGTAACTAGCTGTTAAATTTGCAATATTCAAAACGTAAGCCTTACTACCTCATTTGAGACTAAAAAATTCACATGAGAGTCCTTTTCCTGATGGGGAACAAATTTGCTTCATAAGCTCCTGCATTAAAGTTTGTCTAGTATGTGACGACCCTGGCAACCACGTGTCCAGTGGAGTTGAGATTTGTACATGCCATCTTTGTAAAAAGCTTTAATGAGTTTTTAAGTTTAACTTTCTTGGGTGTAGAATAAAACATAACACTAACAATGAAGTGACAGATAGATATATTTTAGTTACTTTAAGAAAATGATTTTCTTGTGACAAGCAATGGGAGCAAAAAAATAATTTCTAATTGATTTTTACTCTATATACGAACGCCAACCATATAAAGCCAACCATATATATATATATATAAATGTCTAATTTTCTTTGGATATAGATTTCCTTTCCAAAATTCAAACGAGTGGTCAGAAGGACCCTCAAAAATTGAAGGGCATTTATTTTGCAGCACAACTGTCAATTGTCACTTAGGAATTTATATCATGTTGTATCAAATTCAGCTAAAACCACATTGTGACACGAGTTAAAATTGTTAATAAGTAGCGTGTCCCTGAAAAACTACAAGAAAATGGCTGTTATCTCCTAATGAGCACCAATGGCCCAGTTCCATTCCATAGCAGGCCTCATCCAAACGAGTGGAATTGATTAATAGAGAAACTCATTAATGAATGCGAGGATGAAACACTAATCTGCATACAGCGTCAGTAAGGCAAACGGGCTCACTGGAGGTACACCTGCTTGCAATTTCCAGCTCAGCGGCAGAAGCTGCAAGCGTTCCCTGTGGGACCTTTGATTTCTGGATGGAGAGACAAACTTTATTTGGTGAATTATACAGGGCTGCGGGGGGAAGGCCTGTCCCCTAAGCAGATGGCTCTGTTTGCCGTAATCGGAGCACTAAACAGTGGATAATACAAACTTTAATGAGTTTAATGTCAACTTCTCCCTCGTCTTCTTCTGGCGGCTTCTTCTTGCTGCAAGGATGTTTTAGGCAACAAACATTGTTGTGGTCAGAAGCCCTGATTTCATTGTAAACTGAGACGAGATTACACTTCAATATTCAATAAGGCTATATGAAAAAGTATACAGTACAACAAAACAAATTCATTTATATAATGGATATTTGAAAATGCACTTAATAGTGTTCACAAAATGTATAATCAAGTCGTTTAATATTGTTGAATCACATATTTCGTAAAGAATTCAGCTGGGGTCTCGAAACTATATTTATATACATATACTGTATATATATATATATATATATATATATATATATATATATATATATATATATAATGACTTCCACATAAATATTGGACGAGTAATTCAACTGAAAATTTTGTTTTGCCATCACAGGAATAAATTACATTTTAAAACATATTAAAATCAGTTATTTTAGTTTGTAATACTATTTATAATATTGCTGTTTTTACTGTATTGTGATAAAAAATGCAAGTCTTGTGGTGATTTGTAAATGACAATGGGAGTCGAGGTGCAAGAATCGATAGTATTATCTCGTATAGAGTGTCAAAGTGGACGACAACCGACGCCGCATCTGCGACATGTTTTGTTGATCCTGAAACAACATTCCTGTCCAAAAAAATTGAATCCTTACCAAGCGGCAACCTTCCTCACGGAAGTGACTTAAACTGCCATTCATCGATTGGCCACTAAAGACAGGCTGCAAAAGAGAGTCAATCCCATGTTAAAATGCCCAACTTTACAGCAGAAAAAAAATGTGTTTACAGCCTGGTGCAAAAAGTGGTTTTGGTCTATATAGCTATATTTGCCCTTCATGACAACTGTGAGGTGGGTGAATTTTTTCATTACTAATCCATTAAAATGATATTAAGCCTTAAAGTTCTGCATAATTAATGGCGTGACTATTTGAGTGACAGGTGGATATCCACTGCTATCACTAGCCGTTTGTCTGCTGTCTGTTAGCGTCACGTCACCTCAGCATCCCGCCTTTTTGACCATTTTCATATCCGGGAGTGACGAGCCAAGATGGCGACGATGGCGTCTACCAAGATGGCGACGGCTGGCTCCGCCCACTTTGGGCTTCAAAAATGCTCTTCAGAAACCTAGGGGTGACGTCACGGTCACGGACACTACGTCCATATTTTTTTACAGTCTATGATCCTAACCCTATCCCTACCCCTAAGCCTACCCATAACTTCTCCCTAAAATCAGAAATAAATTATATAAATGGTGAATAACACTGATGTAGAAGCACCTAACCCTGGTTGTAAGTCTAAACTTGGCATAAACTCTAAACTTGTCCCTCTAATCTGATTGGTTGATTGGAATGTTGTTCCAGGATCAGCAAAGATGTTGATCCAAGAACATGTACTTGGTGAAATCAGGCTCTGCGAAAGGCGCTTCAGCAACCCGGTCAGTACTGGAATAGGCTAGTACAAACAGTATTTGTTTACGCTCCTGTTTCCTGAAATTCAGTCGCTAGTTCCGCCTTCTCGATGACATTACGCAGGTCGTTAAAGACGGCAAGCGATGATGATTGGTCACGAAGCAGCGAGTAGTCTGACATGTTACTTGTCCATGACACAACTACAATTTAGGAGTCAAAATCCCATAATCTGACACAGTGACTATTGCAACTGACAACCAAATCATGTAGTCTGAACCTGGCATTACTGACCCCAAATTTGATTATCATACTATTTTATATTCACAGAAATGTGTCACAAATTGTCTTGAAGTTGAAATTGTGCCAAAAACTGCCAAAAAGAAATAAATCTTTAAAAAAGAGGTCGAGACTACTAAATTTCATTCACTAAAATGATTAATAGCAAAGTAATAACAATAATAATCATTATTATTAATTATTACTGCTATTACACACACACACAAACACATTATACATAGTCCATATTAAGAATAATCCTTTGTATTTTGTTGTACTTGATAAGTATGTTATCAAGACTTGTAATCTGACTCAAGTGTTTGGTTAGCATTAATATTTAAACTAAGTAAAAGTGACCTTCTTGAGATATCCTGTGCTCAGTATGAAGAAACAGTGAATACTGCATCGAAACGCTGCTGAAGTGTTACTCTCTCTCTCTATGAGCTGCAGAGGGAAAGATAAGGCATTCAATGACAGCATGTTTCAACCTTAGGAAAGAATGGTCTCAGACTGGCAAACTGAATACGAATTTCCAACAAATGCTCATAAATCATTCGAGGTATGTTCCTAAGAGCCCACCCTTGTCTAGCGTTTTGGAGATGGCAAATTTAGCTCTGTCTTTCAGTGCTGGTTCTCCAGGGCTCTGGATGGACGGATTTAAGAATGGTGGCAAAGGCTGGTGTTATTCAGGGTCTCATTTAGTCGGTTCAGAGCAAGAACAGGGACTACGTGAACCTTCCGGATGCCATCAGTCAAAGAACTTGAGTTTCCATGGCCTGGCCTTAAAAACAAGTGAAAAATAAAGTTGTGTTCACACATACATAAGGAATGGATTAGGCACAAACTAAAATGGTGTCATTACTTACACTAAAATCATAAAAAAGGGTTTACTGGGGTATTTTGGATTAATTTTGGGGTATTCCCTTGTATTTGGCAATACTGGTTTGCAAATAAAAAATTAAAAAAAATTAAAAAAGGATATTACAAAAGGTATAAAAAGATCACATGCAGTAAATTGAAGAATGAGAAGAATGTTTTGACCTAGATTATGCATAAATGTGACAGTATATAAATTATACACACAGCCGTGAGACATTATATAATTCAAACTTTTTCAAACTAATTCAAACTATATAGCAGAGGTGCCAGTAGAAATCAGAGCAGTGTCTGACACCTGTCTCATAATTTAGAGATGATTTTATGAAACAAATTATGATTTTATGAAAAAATGCTTAAAAAAAGACCCCTCCCTCGCCCTCACACAAACACACCACCTCCAATCATTTCTTTTAATCTAGTTTTAATTTAATCACTACCTTTTCCTCGTTTTTAAAATAAACATCCAAAATCTCAAAGCATTTCAAACGCATAATTGCAGTAAGAATTAGCGCCTGAGAATTGATCTCAACTTGATTTAGTTTTCTTACGTCATCGGCATGTTCCCCCCTAAGTTTTTATTTGTAAGGTTTATATGTTTAATAAATAAATAAATAGTTTATATTGTAAGTTTTATGCTGACAAAAACACCAAAAATAATTGCCAAAGTGGTAATAAAAAATAACCTTGATATCTTCTTAATTAAATTTAACAGGTACTGCATGTATTTCTACAGTGACACAAGACAAAATACTGATAAATTATTGTTTAGCTGTTTTATTATTATTTTTTGCAGTAAACTTGGGGTTGCCACAATTATTATTATCATTAAAGTTACCAAAGAAAAAAAGAGAACAGAGCTCTATTAACATAACTTCAGTTGTTTTCTTCTATTAAATAGAGAAATATTCAAATAACCGTGGTGTATGTATAGGAAATACTGCAAAAGTTTAAATCAGCCTTCTGCTTTAAAGCAGCGTTTTATTCTTCAGGCAATACACGGATAAGTGAAATGCGCATTCATTGCATGTCTTGTTCAGAACACACCTCAATTCAACTGATTCTTAATCCGTTTGAACAGAAATTCTATCAGACGGCATTCATTTCTACGCTAACAGAAAAGACAAGGCAAACATCCCACTTCCAAGCCCTTTCAGCCCAGACTGCCGCATGACATCGTATAATTCCCAATAATTATTCAAGAACCACGGGTCCTTTTCACTTCTTAATCTGCTCATCTTTTGATAGACGGAGCGAAATCTCATCAAAACCAGCATCGGATCTCTCTGACACGTCTGTGGATCCCCATCACAGCATGGCAGTCGGCGTGCTCAAAGAAAGGCTTTCCATGATATATTCATCCGCACTGAATAATGTGCTCTTGTGGAGACTGATACCAATGGTTTTTTTGTGGATCTTTTCCATTCTGTTCAGGTTTTTAAACTTAAGTTTTTTTCTTAAAGATGGGCACTTTTATGGCGTTTTGTTTGCCAGGTTGCTCGTTTTCTGACATTGACCAATGACGGGCAAGTGCCCATTGGCAGCGTCGAGACGAAGAGCAGATAAACTATTGTTTGAGTCGAGTCATTACATTTGTGTTCTCACTTTTCTGCAAAACAATGAAATGTTGAAAATTTAAGACAGAACAGGGAATAAGAAGGACTTTTTAATGTTACACGTTTCAGCTACACTAACATGCTTCAAAAACACATCTTCCTGGTAAGAAATAGCAAAAAAAAAAAAACATTCAAATGTAACCAGTTATTTCAAGTGAGGCAAAGGCTACAGACATACGCATGCTTTTAAAGGATTAGTTCACCCAAAAAATGTACGAGCCCTCATGCCGTTTCAAACCCGAGTGACTTTGTTAAAAAAAAATGTGAAGAATTGTGCTTGCATTGAAGGGGGACTGAGGCATTCAAGCTTTAACAAATGGTATATATATGTAACAAGTTGGGAAGAGAGAAATATTATTTGTATTATATTTTTATATGATGAACTTCCCAAAACTTCTCTGTCTAGCCAAAACTAACTAAAGGACTTTCGGTTTAGTTTTGCATTGGAAACTTGTGCGAGTGAGTCATTCAGTGTTGTTGTGGTTGGGAACACTGATCTATATAGAATGACTGGATAGCTCATGACGTCATAAACAGTGAAGCCACCGCGCCGCCATATTGTGATTCCCTAGTGAGCTCACGCGTTCAATCAATAGGAAATTGTATGATTTGACTAAGAAAACATTGCATAACGAGACACCGTCTTTAAATCTAAAGTCTCCCTGAACAGTCTTACAACGCAAACATCCTAAGCATTTAAATGGGTATTTGTTTAAAGTCGGAAATTATCCCTGCTTACTAAAAATTAAGTATATGTGAATTGTGAACTTAAAATTTAGCTCTTTCTGATTGTGTTTTACAGATAGATCAGTAGTCTGTTCAAGTATTTGATTAGTTAGCAAGAACATGTCCAGGAAATGCATAATACAAATTGTATGGGTTATTGTATTCCTGTTTCACCTCTTATTTACCCCTTATTTACACTGCACACGTCTGCGGCGCCACACGGCTACCGGAGCTGATCGCGCCCACAAATCGGCAAATCACGTGGAAATGCTCCTGGTGTGAGTTGACACCGCGTAAAGGTAGGAATAAAACATTGGAGCCGTAATGCGCCGCAGATGTGTGCAGTGTAAATAAGGGGTTTACACATAGGCCTACTCTGTTTGCAGTGCATATTTTTTTACCATACCCATGTCAACAGGTCCAAGTGCGGTGCGTGCAGAGATCGTTTGTGCTGCAGGCGCTGAATTAAAGTGACAGCGCATGATTCGTGGTCAAACTGAACACGGATTGACATGAAAATATTAAATAAATGCATTTAATAAAATTTGTAAGAAGTAATGCATTGAATGATACGTTTATTGGGTTTAAACTTGAATACGTCTGTGAAAGAATGTAGGAAAGAACATAGCAGGCTATACATTTTTTTTTAAACAACACAGAAATAGCGACAATTGTGCATATAAATGACTATATATGGGCTTAAAGTACAACCTGTGAGCAGTTTTTCAAGATCCTTTTGTGATCTTCGTTTTACACTTGTTGATGCACAGCGAGTCATCTTAAAAGTGCCGTCGGAGCCGATCTCTGCATAACGGCCGTTGGAGCCCTCTGCTGGTAGGTAATCGTAAGATGGCCGCTCGAACACTTCCGGTGGCTTCACTGCCTGGTGGCAGTTTAGAACGTCATGAGCTATCCAGTCATTATATAGATCAGTGGTTGGGAACTATCAATTGACCGTTCGCAAAAGCCACGCCCCCTAGTTATTGTTACTACGCCCGTCAAACAAATGGTCAAACACGACCAGCGCCACAGATTCCCATGACGGGAAGAGGTATATGTTAACGTTACCCGTGTGTGTCAGTGACCTTTTTTGGAGCAATACCTCAGCGATATCCTCCAGATCGAGGCAAAAGGGGTTACAGTACGCAGTGGAGGGATATATTCAAAATATAAAAATACGCAATGAAGGAGACACAACTACTATCGAGGCGAATGCTTAATGCTCTCAAGCTAAATCTGAGAAACCCCATGACCGGTAGCTACCTCAAATGCAACCAGCACAGCCTTGGAGAAGATTTTATAAGCTGGGTCAGTGGCTAATATTTGGAGTTAGAAATATATAACTCGCGCTGCATATTTAGTAATTTTGCCTCAGATACAGGATTAACACGTTCGCTTTAACAAGGTTGTTCAGCAAACGCTTGCGTGTCATGCTGAATGCGATTTTCGTGTTTAAAAATAACTATACATAAGAGACGGAAAGATGCAGATAACCATACATTATTTAAGGTTATTTCTATTCGTTACGATATTGATATATGAACTGATGTTGTCAAGTAAGCTTCATGCTTTCCCCGTTGCGACTGTGCACTCCTCTAAACTGTAGCTACGGGTGCTACACTGCTAGTTGACTGCTGCTCATTTTCCCCCGAGAATATCATGTTAACAACAACCCTTTATAAAAGGTAATTCCTTTGTGGATCCTCTTGATCTGCTTTCTCCATGTTTCTTGGACTAATCTCAGTGTCTCAGTCTCACGCACGCTGCACGCGAGTTAACCCTGTTCGACACATGTAACTGGGAGTGGGGCCGTCCACACTGTTTGATCCATTGTAGGCACCGCTCTCGTTGTGTTTTCGGCTTTGGAAACGGAAAGAACACAACTCCTTCTCCAGACAATCTCTCGGGGTACCTAGTGTCCGATTTACAAACGCCGCGGGCGCACCGCTTCTCCATCTTGCTTGGAGTCAATGTTTGACGGACCTGCTCACATAGTAACGGTTGCTATGATGTATGATTGGACAATGGCCGTCTTGTGGGAGGGGCCTGCGAACGGTCAATTGAGGCGTTTCGTTGAGTGGGACGCTTATCAGTGTTGCGCGCTATGCCATTAGAGAGTGCGTGAGTTACGTCAGCTTCAGATCGTAAATGGACGCTGGCAGGCATGACGTACTTTTTTTCTTCTAACTCTTCCCACTTAAAGCTACACTGTGTAACTTTTTTAGTTTATTCTTAGCTAAAAACACTTAGTTCTTTCAAAAATATATGTGCTCATTAATGTATATTTACTTCGTTCAAGTAATAAAGTATTCTCGTGAGTGTATAATATGCCATTGAAAATACATACGGGTGAGGGGTTCTAATGTCGGTCGCCATGTTGCCCCTCCATCTTGAAAGTACTTTAGCCAAAGAGGGACATCAAGCTTCGCATTTCGCGTTTTAACACTCGATGGCACCGTGTCGAGGAGGTCGTACTGGAAGCCATGTTAATCTTGGACTCCATTGGCCACCGTAGGAGTTAAAACGAAATCGAAATTGAGAGGAACAGAAACTAATATTCACTGGATGGTCATATACCTTTTCACCGCTAGATGGGGGTAAAAATCACACACTGTAGCTTTAATATTGTTGTTTAAAAGTGTCCATTCGGTTAAAGTTCATAAAATATTAAGCACAGTGTGTTACTGAATCGATTATACACATGTATGTTGTGTATTGTGAGTTTTATGTGAGTTTTATCTGACGCACGTGGAGGTAACTAATTAGTGATTTGTGCACAGTCTATAACGTGGAAAGAGGTTGGCGCAACGGGGTAATATTGTGATCAAGTTGTCCCATATGTTTCCAGGTATGTTCAATTCTTCAATTTAACCAGTATAAAGTGATCTAATTTGGGTCTAGATGTGGATTGTGTTTTTGAACAGATGTATTCTATCTTTATTTCTCATTCTGTACTACATTTTATTGTTTAACTTCCATCTATTACCCTGGCCTTGCGGTTCTATAGAGTATAATGTAAATGTGCCTGATGTTTTGAGGGGATATTTGTTTGTCGATCTGTACAAACATTATTCTTATATGTTATTACTGATATGTTTGAAGAATACACATCCAGCCATTTTATTAATTACTTTATTTTTTTCCTTTAACAACAGTAGTGCTTTATCTGCTTTAATGTGTAGTCTATTACATAATGTTAAACATGTATACAATTGAGTTACGTCAGCTTGAGATCGCAAATGGACGCTGGCGAGTGTATAACGTGGAAAGAGTTTGGCGCAACGGGGTAATATTGTGATCAAGTTGTCCCATATGTTTCCAGGGTCAATAAATACAGTCGTTTTGAAGCCATCCTGCTGTCTGCTGTGTGGAATGTCTTATGTACAGAACTGGATCTGCTACATTATATATATATATATATATATATATATAGACACACACACACACACACACACACACACATGTACACACATAAATATACATATATATATATATATATATATACACACATATACACACATAAATATATATATATATATATATATAGACACACACACACACACACACATATACACACATAAATATACATATATATATATATATATATATATATATATATATATATATATACACACACATACACACACATAAATATATATATATATATATATATATATACACACATACACACACATAAATATATATATATATATATATATATATACACACACACACACACACACACATATACACACACACATATATATATATATAACGATTTGGCTACGACTTTCACTGTAAAGCAGAGAAAGAGCTCTGGTCTGGACCTATGAATTTGTTAAAATAAGGGTTATTTATACAACTTTTGCTACTTTAATTTAAAAAGCTGCTGATGCAGTTCTTTGAGAAAGCAGGTTCTTACAGCATGTGGGCTCACTAAAGCACTTTTAAACTGCAGTCTAGCTATGAATTCTTAGAGGTGCATACAGAGACACAAAAAGTGTGTGCGCTAAATATACAAGCCTGTAGTTTAAACTGATGTGTCCTTCCTTTCAAAAGTGAGATCTAATTACTGAGGCTGAGGTCTAACACTGTCAGCTTTCTCACTTCATGAAAGACTGAACTTGGGAGTCTAATCGGGTTAAGAACTAACCTATACCTCAAGACACCTCGTATTCACTCCACCCCCGGTCTAATATCTACATCACTGGATATTTCTCTAGGTTTGCTGCAATCGAACTGACAGAAGACATTAATCTCGTAATTAAGCTGCTGCATTTCATATGAACCTACAAATGGATTGCAGTTTATTGGTGTTTAATTGCATGGTAGCGCTTCTGTATTTCATCACATATTCTGGGATTTGTTGCGTTGAATCAAATATTTGCTCTTTAAACAAGCATACATTGTAAAAAAAGAAAAGAAAAAAGTGTCAATTAAAAAAAAACATTATTGTTTTACATGTTTTACAAAAAAATATTTCTGTCTTTCTACTTAATGTTACATTGAATTCAATGTGTTGCTTGTGTAACGTGCAGTCTTGTTTGGTTCAGTGTTTCACTGACTTATAGGGTACATTTACATGACAACGATGTACTAAAAAATGGAAAAGTTTTTCCTTCACGTACAGACGAGAATGTTGTCAAAACGATCCCCGTTCACACAGATCTGCGGAAACAATTAAAAAGGCTGTATTACTCATGCCAGACCAGTAGTTGGCGATGTCACTGTGTAAAGAAACACTATGCACCTATTGACTGAACACGTAATACGCATGACATTTTCACAAATTCACGTGTTTGTAGTTTACACGGTTACACGGAAAATTGCGATTTGAAACCCGTCTTCAAAAGTTACTGAATTGAGCTCTCTTTCACGTTGTCTTGCACTTGATCGGACAAAGTCACACAAAATGATTGTCAAAAAATAGCGAGTATCCTAGTAAACATAGTCAGTTATGTCTTAACAGTTGAGAAAGTAAATTCATGTGCATCAGTATATTAGATCCGTGCATTCGCTCTTAAAGTGACAGCAGCCTAATAATCCTGCTGTTGTCTGTTTATAATGTTAATCAAACAACAAAGGACAAAGTGCAATCACTCACTGCTCTTGACTGAATAACTTTTGCAACTTTAATAAGGATTAATTAATAAGGATGTTTAATTTACAGTGAAGTCTATGCAATGTTATTTTACAATTGCTTACTTTGGCCATGTTTACACGGAAACGATCTGAAGAGAAAACGCAAAAGTGGCGTTGCGTTATCACTTTTTATTCTGCGTTTAGACGAGCGTTATGGGTGGGAAATCCGCGTGCATATGGTGACGGAAAAGTGTGTGAAATTCGATGTAGTATGCACTCCAGGCGGCTAGGTGGCAATGTGAAGCACTGCCACACAACAACACCAAGTTCGCGCGCCTGCGTACAACCTTCCCTGTCTAGCAGACTTTTGCGTTTTTACCCTTTAGACGGGAACGCGGCGGTGGAGCGTTTTTAAGATTTCCACTTTGGAGGGTGGTTTCACTTTTTTTGCGTTTTTAAGCCCCAAAAACGCCGTCGCGGTGTAAACGAAAGGCACATCCGATAAAATATTATTACGTTTTCACCCGGAATCGTTTTCGTGTAAACAGGGCCTAAATTACATTTATGTAACTGAAAACTACTGTTAGACCTGGAAAATCGCAAAATCGCTGTTTTTCCAAAAATTGTTTCATGACCGGTACATTTTCTTAAGTCACTGGCCATTGTCAGGTGTGGCAAAAGGTTAGTTTTAGGCCATGGTGTGAAAAGGTGAGTTTAGTTTACTGCTATAAAGACAAGCCAAATAAAACAGAAGAAAAAAACAAGTCAACAACTGCTCTTTGAGATCACAAGGGAAATGCTTTACATTTATTTATTGAGAAATGCACAGCATTTTTCCTAGTGATCACAGAGAGCAGACATCAGGTTTTCCACAAAGATAAGACATTTGTCTTAAAGTTTCCACACAGATTGTTATACTGATTATTTATTCACACTGTGTTTTCATGATCAATCATCTCTATCACTACTTGAGCATTAAAGAGTTAGTTTACCCAAAAATGAAAATTAAGTCATTAATTACTCACCCCCATGCTGTACCAACCCCGTAAGGCCTTCGTTCGTCTTCGGAACACAAATGAAGATATTTATGATTAAATCTAAGAGGTTCATGACTGCTACATAGGCTGCCTAAGGGAATGACACCGGACGGCCCAGAAAGTCATTAAAGAAAATGTTTAAATATTCCATGTCACAACAGTGGCTCAACTATAAGTTTATCAAGCGACGAGAATACTTTTTGTGCGAAAAAACAAACTTTTCTTCCTTGTAGGCCTGAAACGAGACTTCAAGAGATTTCCACGACGCATGCGCGAGAATTGCGATCTCCTTCAACTACTTCAGTTAAGTTCTCGCGCGTGCGCGTCGTGGAAATCTCTTGAAGTCTCGTTTCAGGCCTACAAGGTGTCATTCCCTTAGGCAGCCTATGGAGGAGTGATCCACCTCTCAGATTTAATCATAAATATCTTCATTTGTGTTCCGAAGACGAACGAAGGCCTTACGGGGTTGGTACAGCATGGGGGTGAGTAATTAATGACTTAATTTTCATTTTTGGGTGAACTAACCCTTTAATGTCAGAGTGAGGCAAAATCACAGGATAAATAAAACCAACGCTGGTCCTCACCAGCACCCTCAAAGAGAGACTGGCACAAAGATCTGCCAATCACAGACACATCCAATCCAATACACAATCCAATCCATACAAAGGTGTTTGTGTATACTTGTATTCATTATGTATTCATGACAAACATTTCAGTGTTATCACATCTCTCACTCATACAATATGCTGCTTCATATGATAATCTCTTCAAATGTTGGAAAATACAATCTCGTTTGTATTCATTGGCATTTTGTAAGTGTAGAGTATATTTTTTGGTTTGTTTTGATACACAATGAAATGTTCACAACCGTTCAAAAGTTTGGGGTCGGAAAGTTTGGGTTTTTGAAAAAAGCGTCTTATGCTTACCAAGGCAGCATTTATTTGATCACAAATACGGGGGAAAAAACAGTAATATTGTGAGTTTTCAATTTGAATATATTTTAAAATGTAAATGCAAAGCTGAATTTCAGTCTTCAGTGTCACATGATCCTTCAGAAATCATTCTAATATGATGATTTGCTGCTCAAGAAACATTTCTTATTATCAATGTTGAAAACAGTTGTGCTGCTTTATATTTTTTTGGGAAATCTTTCGAAGGAACAGCTTTAATTTGAAATATATATATTTATTTTGTAACATTTTAAATGTATTTAGTCCATTTAATGCATCCTTGCTAAATAAAAGTGTTAATTAATTTAAATCTTACCACCAAATATTATCAATGCACTGTACAGAGAGCATCTAAAATGTCTTTTTACACATGCAAAACTTCATGAATCCTCAGGAACTGCCAGAATCTTTGTGAAATTCAAAAATACAACATTCTATGAACCTCAAAACATTCATAAACATTCATAAAGCAATTAAAGCTCTTCTCTTCAATGCAAATCTGAGTTGTATGCCTGGTAATGACATGGACTGGTTTGCCAAAAGTAAAACATTAGTCACACTTAAGTGGCAACCTTAATCTCTACAGCCACAAGGTTCTCTGAGCAACATGTAAAACTTAAATATTAAATTTATTATTAAATAAACAGCATTTCCAACTTTCCTCCTCATTTTCCTTCCTCCAATGCAAGGTTCAAATCGGCTCAATATCCGAGCCAGTGTATGACAGTCACACAATGCATGCTGCATAATGGCAGTTACAAGTGCTTAGATCTCGAAGCAGAAGATTTATGAATGCACCAAGTTTTCTGTATACACTCCATATATAGTGTCACTCCAGCTCTGATGCTGTTCATAGGCTAAACTGGAACTGCAGAGGCCCTTAATGGGCCCACATTCTGTGTAATCAAATTAACTGTATTTATCGTGGGCTATTTTCATTCGTCTCCGTGAAGTCGAGCATTAATATTTTCTGAAACTCTGCCTTACCAAAAGCATCATTTTTTTCTTTTATTAAATTTATAAATTCCTAATAACTTTCAGCATGTCGCAACAAATGATGTTGCAGTTTCCGAATTCGGCAACATGTTCATTTGAGGCAGAAACCATGGACATATAGGCGAGAGTTTTGGCACATTTGGACATAAGATGCTGCCAATATGTTGCTATCATAGTTGTAAGTGTCTATCCGAAATGCACATGTACTATATACATATATAACAAGACTGCATGGTGCTATTAAAAGAGTTTTGAAAATTAAAGGTATAATGTTGGTTTAAAAATGTTAAGAAAATCTCCATACCAGAATTCATCTTTGCCAAAAAGAAGCAAGCAACAAAGTCACTCCTCTGCATGTTTTAAGTGGAAGGTTCAAGCTGAAACTCTTGCAACAGGTTTCCTTCTTGGTTACGGTTAATGGTGGTCATTCATTTGAACTTTTCTTTATAAATGAGCCTTTAAATGGCATTTTGAATGTTTGTGGTTTCCAGAAAGCTGCTATGACAGAATTAAATCTTCGGTCAACTTTAATCTTTGCAGTGAAATCTTTAATTCTTGATGGATGTCAGAAGTCTAATGCTTAAAGTCAGCATGAAATGGAAGTCCTTTATTCTCCATTTTGATGTATATTTGAGTATAACAGCTTCTCACACAAGTAAATAAAACACTTACCGTATTTTCCGCACTATAAGGCGCACCGGATTATAAGGCGCACCTTCAATGAATTACCTATTTTAGAAAATTTTTCATATATAGGGCGCACCGGATTATAAGGCGCATAAGATACTACAGTCAAACGTTTGACTGGGTTTGCGTTATGCATCCACTAGATGTGCTAAAGGGAATGTCAACAAAACAGTCAGATAAAGTCAAACTTTATTAAGCGTTCTAACAACTCCGTTCACTCCCATGGTAACGTTGTTCAAACGTTAAAGGAGAACTCCGGTCAATTTTAACAATGAGCTCATTTTTTTGTAAATTTGGAGTGCTGTCAGTACAGATAACAACGACGAAAACCGGTGTTGCCTACACCGTGTTGTCCTCTTTTTAAAATTTGCACCCTGTTGACTTAAACGGGACAAGTTTTAAACCTGCTTTTAGCCTCTTAACAACCTTAATGTGTCATTACAAGTGCACAGCCATGTGAGTGAACACGGTGAATCTGACTGCAGTAAATGTGAAAGATATGAATAAAAATTATGTTTATTCAGCCAGCTCACATACCCGTGATGTTTATTCAGCCAGCTCACATACCCTTGATGTTTATTCAGCTAGCTCACATACCCGTATTTTCTTCCTGTTTTCGGTCAAAGTCCACAGTAGGCGATTGTCGAGTGCGCGCGCGCGATCATTGGTAACTAAGCAACAGTGGAGACTCAGACTGTCAGCTGTCAGCCGATGACGGTGCTGTGTGGTGTTCTGAGAATATCAGCTCAAAAGGATAGTTCATCCGAATCAGATGTTGAACACACGGAGGAGGTTTGATCGCGCGCGCGAACTCGACAATTGACTACTGTGGACTTCGACCGAAAACACGAATTAAATACGGGTATGTGAGCTGGCTGAATAAAGAGATTATTCCTGCCTTCATGAAAACTCGGATCACAGTTGAGACTGATATATCAGCCCAGGCATCCACGATCCAATGGCAGATAATGGCGTAAGTCGCCCGGCGCTGTCTCCCCGTCTTGGTGAACGTGTTCACTATCCATATAAGGCGCTCCGGATTATAAGACGCACTGTCGTTTTTTGAGAAAATTAAAGGCTTTTAAAGTCCCTGTAAAGTCAAAGTTAAGTATGTGTTCTGAGTTTGTCACACCACAGAAAAATGTGTTATTAGCCACCCAGCCAAATTTGAATGATAAAAAAAGCCGGCAAGTACATCAAATAAGCTATCAAAATCTTGAAAAAGTGAGCATTATTCTCTGCTCTCAAACGCTGGGGGCGTGTCCACTGGCTGCGCTAAAACCACGCCCACTCGCGGGAAAGCTGCCGACAGTGATATTAGCTGATACTGCTTTCGGGACGGGAGGATGCAGGCCGAGGCGGGAGAAGATAGTCGGTTCGGCCCCATTCACCAGTAACAGCGGATTATCAGTGAATCCCAGTTGTCTCAGACGACAGTTTATAAAAATATCCTGTGTAAAATAATCACTACAGAGGCGGGTGTTGGCGGTGATCCTCAGCTCTCCATCAAGGTTGGCTCTTCACAAAATTAATCCACCTCTTCTTGATGTGATCGTTTTTAGGAAATTTTAAAAAAAACACCGATCTGTTTTGTACATGATCGCAGTAGTAGCCTACGCATTTCCGTGTCGAAGGCATAGCTAGCTAGCAAACTGTAGTAGGCTGTAGTAACTAGTACTGACAGTAACTGACAGTAACAGTAACAGGGGAGGGGCCCGCCTCAGTGGCCTCAGTGCGTCATCAAGTAGGGGCGTGTCCACGAGCTCAGGGGCTCCAGTGCGTCATTGAGCCCCGTTTTAGCCCCGCCCAAAAAATCCGGAAAATAGCAATGGTGAAAAACTGTTTAACGGTCTAACTCCACAATTCAGTAATTCACAGTTCACAGTCTTTGTAATATGTTTTAGCAATACATTTCTAACATTTATAATGGGCTTAGAATTTTTTTTTAGAATTGCCTTTACAGGGACTTTAAATGCGCCTTATAGTGCGGAAAATACGGTAGGTTTAGGTTCCAATTCTTACTAACTAGTTGCTTATTAGCATGCACATTACTATGATATTGGCTGTTTGTTAATACTTATAAAGCACATATTAATGCCTTATTCTGCATGACCATAATATACATCCATGAATCCACCCAATACCTAAACTTAACAACTACCTTACTAACTATTGATAAGCAGTGATTAGGAGTTTGTTGAGGCAAAAGTAATAGTTAATAGTCAGTCACTAGTATTGAATGTGTCCGAAGCATAAATCTGGTTTCAGAAAGGCACGGAAAATTAATAACACATTCTACGGAGCCCCTAAAGGGACATGGTTAGGCTTGCTGCGGTAGTCGGTTGCTTTACAGTATATCAGATTTCAGTTATCACATGAAGATAGTAAGGAGAGATGACTAACAGGACGATGTCGGAGGATTTGGTGCGCAACCGCAACGGGTCACATTGGCGTCTTATCTTGTGAAATGTGTGGTCAGTACCACTGCTATACACAGAGTACACGAGATCGCGAATTAGAAAGTGAAAGTAAAAAGCGAGTGTGCATTCAAAAGTGATTTCAATACCCCGCATATTGATTGCGGCTGCATGATGCCTGCAAATTATATACAATATAATTACCCAACTAGAATTGGGAGAGAACGCAAAAGCACTGAAATGTGTCATTTCCTTTCCGAACAAAGTGAGAATTGGACCTTAATCTAAAGTATGACCAGAAAAAATGGACAGGATAGGGCAGGACTTGATTTTTGTCCATGGGGAATTGATTGGATGGTTGTGGTTTGCTATTGGTCGATCTCATGTGAGTGACAGGTTGATCCCGCCCTCTCGCCAGTAAACACGTCATCAGAGGAGAGAATAGATGAGCTGCAAGAGGGAGGGGGAGGTATTTTAATTAAAGATTACAAGGGCACATAATTTAAAATAATGATGTGTACAGATAAATTATGCAATATTTTTATTTTATTTTTTTCATGGTAACTTTAATTCATTAGCAAACACCAGTAAATGCCTTGAGTGGTCCTCCCTATGATCTCTTGTTATTGCCGATGTTCTTATTATAGCACGCTATAAATAAAGAGAATTAAACATGAATGATAGACTTTCAGAGGCTGAACCTGAATAATCATGTGGCTTTGCCCTGTATGAACAACACGCCACACTGGTGTCTCGTCTCGCTAAGCATATGGTCTTGCAACCGTGATGACTTCGGGAAGTTGTGATCTTGTTCATGCGGTGAACCACAGCAAGCATCAACAAAAATGCCTGAGGAAGTAAAAACAGCTTGTTTCAGCCTTATAAATTCCAGCAGAAGTTTCTAACGCTGCTGCTGTTGATTGATAATCAACAAAAAGCAACAGCATAAACATTTTGTTGTTGACTCTGTAACGCATGCACGGCAGATGGAGTGTTGGAAGTAGGCTGATGTATGCGAAGATGGATTTTCTTTTCTGTATACAATATCAAAACTCATCATAATTGTAAACATTTGGTAACACTTTCACCGTTCAGAAGTTTTGGCTCAGTAAATGAATACTTTTACTCAGCAAGGACACATTTAATCGATCAATGGCTAAAGAGAAATGGGTAACACTTTATTTTAAGGTGCTTGTAATAAGCAGTAATTAACAGTTAATAAGACACTTATAAGACCTTATAAGATGCATATAAGATGCATATAAGCTATAACTACTTCATAAAAGGGTTAATTAAAGGTCCAGGCCCTGAAGAGATCAGGGAAACTACTCCCTCTTGGGAAGGTCAATTTTTAAGTGACTGGGAGTTTGTGTTACCATTTATGTTTGTTCGGCTGTTCTAAAAGTGGAATGTATTGATACTTGAGAAATGTATTATTTAATTTAATTTATTTATTATCATTAGTTAATGCTTATATGCATCTTATAAGGTCTTATAAGTGTCTAATTAACTGTTAATTACTGCTTATTACAAGCACCTTAAAATAAAGTGTTACCGAGAAAGGTATACTGTTGCAAAAAGTTTCAGTTCCAAATAAATTATTTCTATTTATCAAAGAATCCTGAAAAAAAAAAAAAATTATCACGGTTTCCACAAAAAAAATGAAGCAACCTCTCCCAGATTCTTCTTAAACCGTGGAGTGAGACAGGGATGTCCAGTATCTCCCTATCTTTTTTTAATTGCGACACAATTTCTTAGTTCACACATAAAAGCAAGCCAGCTAAAAGGCATCAGAATTGGCAATACAGAGATAATTATTAATCAGTTAGCGGATGATACTGCTCTGTTCTTAGAAGACTCTCTGCAAATACCGGCAGCCTTATGTACACTTCATCTCTTTTCTAAAGCCTCGGGCCTACATCTTAATCTTAATAAATGTGAAATACTTCCGATAAAAAACAGTATGTTCTCTTCAATTGGTGGTATTGCAGTTAAAAACTGTGTTACGTATTTGGGTATACAAATAACCAAAGATAACTCTAGATGCTCTGCTAATTCGGACCCAATTATTATAAAAACAACGAAACGCCTAAACTGCTGGCTGCAGAGAGACCTTTCTTTGAAAGGCAGAGGTTTGCTTGTTAAAGCAGAGGGTCTGTCTCTCCTGATTAATGCCGCTCAGTCACTGTACATTGATAAGCACACTTGTAAAATTATCGATAGAATCTTAGTTAAATTTTTATGGAAAAACAAATCCCATTATTTGAAAAAATCAGTGATACTAAATTCTCAACAAAAGGGTGAGTTAAATTTAATTGATTTTAGTTTACTAAATAACACAATTAAAATAAATTGGCTTAATCGATTCCTTAAAAACGCCACCTCTATTTGGAATATTTTCCCTCAGCTTGCCTTCTCGCAAATTGGTGGTGTAAAGTTTGCTCTAATGTGTAATTATGATATTTATAAACTCCCTGTCAAACTATCTAACTTTCACCAACAAGTTCTTTTGGCATGGAATCTCATTTACAAGCATAACTTTTCTCCTCATCGATGTTACATATGGAACAATAGGAACATTTTATTTAAGGACAAATCGTTGTTCTATAATCACTGGTTCAATAGTGGAATACTTCATGTTAGACAACTCTTTAATAACGAAGGTCTGCTTTTTAGGTACACAGAGTTTCTTTCAGAATATAATATACCGGTAACTCCCAAAGAGTTTGCCACAGTTATGGATGCTATTCCATCTGGCATACTCATGCTTTTCAAAAATAATGCTCTCTCTTTGGGTTCGTTATATTTGCCTAAACCTATCAACACTCCTATTGGTGAGATATGTTTCACTGAAAAAAAAGGAAGGAATTATAAAGTAAGGGTTCTATTCCTTGAGAACATTATTTCTACCCCTCCTGCAATCTCTTATTGGAATGGACTTTTTGATCATTTAAATTGGCAAAAAATATGGTCCATACAGCAAAGGTTTCTCCTCATAAACAAAGTAAAAAAGAAATATCCTTTAAATTACTTCATAATATTTATCCAGTTAAAAATTTCCTTAGGAAAAAAAATCAGATCTGATTTTGACACTACTTGCTCTTTCTGTCAGAATGACACTGAAACTCTTCTTCACTTGTTTTGGTCATGCAATTTTACTCGGCAACTTTGGAAAGATGTTAGTGGGTTTATCTCAAGCATTATTTTGCAGAATTTCTCCATGAATCCCAAATCTGTTATTTTGGGATTTTTTGAAGCTGACTCAAATGCCTGCTTTGTAATAAATCTAATTATTTTCCTATGTAGATTTTATATTCACAAATGTAAGTTTTCAAATTGTAAACCAATTTTTTGGGTGTTCTTACATGAGATAAAACATTACTTGATTACAATTTCATCCTCTCTTAACCCAAAAGCACTCAGAACATGCAAAATTTGCAAGACCTACAAACTTTTTACTTTATTAAATGTTATGCCCTCTTTTTTTTCTTTTTTTCTTTTTTCTTTTTCTTTTCTCTTTTTTCCCCATTCTTGTTTACATCACTAATTGTTTTTGTTTTGTGCTATGTTGTTGCTGTTGTGTTATTATTATGTTGTTTCACACTGTAAACTGAATGTTTACAACAAAAAAAAAAAATGAAGCATCACAACTGTTTTCAACATTGATAATAATCAGAAATTGTTAGTGTTTTTAAAATAGTAACTTTAAATAACAACAAAGGTAATTTACAGCAAATGTAAAAATGGGGAAACTTATATCCAACATGAACTGATACCAGTAAACGTAAAAAAAAAAAAAAAAAACCTCTAATACCCAGTGATAAATGTCATCAGCATACGATATAAGCCTATAAAATATCATGCATCCCTCTCAATGCATCTAAAAAAGAAAGAAAAGAGTGCAATACACAGCAGATTGACTCTTTTTTCACCCTGTAGCCCAGTCATTTTGATTTGCTTCAGATCAATCTCGAGCACTCTGGTCTCAAGGATCAAACACGATGGGAATTGGCTGGAGGTGAGAACCTCCCCTCTCAGTCTCACTGTACCTCACCTTTTTTTTCCCCAAATGACTTTCTGACAGTGGAGTACAGTAATAGGCCTCTCCATTTGAACTAAACAGTCTCCTCAGCAGCAGAAGATGCCCAGAGGCAGTGGGAAAGCACACGGAAATCTCATTAGGCGCAATATCATACCTTTTTCTACAGGGTCCTGTCACGGGGCCGGTGAGCTCAGGCACGGGGAGTCTTAAAGGACAGCAGTCGGAGCGGAAGAGCACCTTAAAGGAGCACGCCACACTAGATGTGCTTTTTTCCTCTGATGCTTTAATACGAAAGCTGCAGCGCTGCAAATTTAATACTTGTGTGGAAAGGATAGAGAAAGAGAAGTAAAAAACTGCACAAACCAGCAATATTGAACCGTCCCAGGTGGGGAGCCAACACTTGCATACCAGGCACATATAAACACAAGCTTCCCCACAGATAAAAATAGATAACTTCAAACAAACTTACACTCATTGAACACTAGAGGCTTACTAGGGGAAATGATTCCACTTTGCTCCTGAGAAAACACTCGGAGCATTTTCAAACAAATCTTCATTAAAATGGAATGGAGTTAGCAAGTCTACGGAAAGTTTCACTCGAGTGTGTGTACAACGCCAGGCTGAGGCGGGGAGGAACTCGGAGCCGTTTGTCAAGAAGCATTTGGTTAGGTTTGCTGCACACTGCCGTGGGCTGGCGGCGGATGGCTTTGTGCTTACCAGTCAATAAACACTAGAACACTAGCTTTTGCTGTGCAAAAGCAACAAAAATAAAAGAATTAGCTGGCGATATGCAACAATTCATATTATTTGGTTGCTTGCCTCTTATGTAAGGAATTTTTATGAACAAGAGATTGGGGCAAATTGTCACAAGAAAAGCTGTCATCTCAGTAACTACCAGATTTTTATTTGATCCATCTATCTATCTATCTATCTATCTATCTATCTATCTATCTATCTATCTATCTATCTATCTATCTATCGATGGATCGATAGCCAGGACAATGTATTTCTATACAGTTTATTAATTACATTATTTGTAGGCCAAAACTATTTTTGGATAGTACATACATTTTCTGGTCCATTATTTTGTAATGAAAGCCTCCTTTGTGTTTTTCAATTGGTTTGTGTTCAAAATTGATCCAATGTCTAAATATGATTGAATGGCTAATAATAGACTGCTTAATGACCTGTTCCCAAGGTGTCTGAAAAAGTCAACTTGTTTAATGATTTTTTTTTTATCCTTGCCAATAACAGTAGAAAAGATAGCAGTTTTGAAGCCAATAATTTAAGGTTTATCTTTATACAGATTTTTTTTTTTTTAGCCCTGGTCTGCATAATCTCATGTTAAATATGTTCGTTTAATCCCTGTAATAAATAAAATAAAATAAAATAAAATAAACTTTAAAGACTAATAAAGGAACTAAACGCAAAATTAATATCATGTTTTAAAGTCTATATCCCAATGACTGTCGGGGAGGCCAATCTTTCTAGATGTAATGGGAATCTCTTTTACGACTATCCCATTCGCAGGGAAAACAGGAGTATTTTGTGTATTCAGTCTGCAGAACTGGAATTAATGGCAAAACTTTGCAAATACAGTATGCAGCAAAACAGCTTTAAGACTGTTTAAACTGTCATATAATTCGTATATACTGACCCAATAGCATATCTTTTAAACTAGAGCCAATCAACAATTTAATGCATCATTTAGTAAAGTTTGACTTCATTCATTTCAGAAGCATTTTGGCTGTAGACCAGTGTTATCTTCACAGTTCCAATTACAAAGTAAGCTCATGCAAGTAAGCACTCACGGGTGCTTATAACAACCCATCCCCAACAATTATGCATTCATTGAACCACTTGAACTACCAAGGTATAGTCCAAATATGGTGTCTAGTTTAATCCAAAGTTTTGCTATCTCTCTGCCAGCCAACTCAAATGTGCGATCTGCTGCTAGTTTTCTACATAACACCGAAATGGAACAAGTGACACCTTTTTTCACTCTTTTTTTTTTTTGTTTCAGACCTAAATGAATCGGCATCTTTGTGTAAATTGAGCACAGTAGCACAGTAGCTGGCTTTGATTCCAGAATTCATCCCTTCACATTTACAATACAATATGTCTCAATACAATCCTGTAACCATCTGCACGTTTTCGACTAGCAAACATCCACATTACACTGTATCCATTGCAAAACTCTTGTTGTTCTCCAAGCTTTGGAACCTCCTCCAAACTAAAAGGCTGTCCTCATCCTATATGTGCAGCACATTTTTCTTCGCACCCTCAAATGATACTCACAAACGTCACAACACTTGTTCAAAGCGTCTGGATTACCCACAAGCCTCCACCATCCCTTCCCACACTCCCTTCTGAGGTTATGTAAGATGTTGCTTTTTGAAACATCGTCTGAGCATCTCATATGCCCGTCCGACAGCTGTGTTGTCAACCACATCCACACTGCTGTTCTAACCTGATTCAGTCAAATCCTGACAGTTAAGAGAGAGGTAGACTCCACAACAAGGGGCTGACATGCTAAGCAAATATTTTTCATAGTTTCATATTCGTGCTTTTCCATGAAATAACAGGGGGAGATCAGCAATGCCAGGTGTGCCAGCGGATGTGAAGAGACTTTTCCCTACATTGCGCGTGTCTCCATGGACACCTGGGCAAGTTCATTACGGTTTAAAAAACAGGCACAATACTCTGATGTTTAAAGCTGAACTTTATTTATAGAAAGCAGCGATTAAGCAAATAGGAGTAAACCAACATCAATCCTTTATGCAGATGCAAGAAATAAATACTGTTGTTTGCACCTCTAGGACATATATAATCTCTCCCCAGAGATTGTGTTATCAAACTGAAATGTTGAAAATAATCAGTTCTCATTGTCATGAAGTCATCATAGTCATCAATCTGATACTTTCAAGCTATTAAAATGGCGTATATCTATCTATTTAGTGGCACCAAAAAACTGCTGCTCTATAGCCCAAAACAGACAGCCTGGGGTGCGTTTTCCAAAAGCATTGTTAGCCAACTATGGTCGCAACTTCCGTCGTTATCAGCATAGTTCAACGAGTCTGTGTTTCCCGAAACATTCCCGATAACACACGAGAATGAACCTCATTGGTTCTTGCAGAAGCTCAAACGTGCTGCATTACACGAGAATGAACCTCATTGGTTCTTGCAGAAGCTCAAACGTGCTTCGTAACACGAGAATGAACCTCATTGGTTCTTGCAGAAGCTCAAACGTGGTGCGTAACTCGAGAATGAACCTCATTGGTTCTTGCAGAAGCTCAAACGTGGTGCGTAACTCGAGAATGAACCTCATTGGTTCTTGCAGAAGCTCAAACGTGCCGCGTAACTCGAGAATGAACCTCATTGGTTCTTGCAGAAGCTCAAACGTGCTGCATTACACGAGAATGAACCTCATTGGTTCTTGCAGAAGCTCAAACGTGCTGCATTACACGAGAATGAACCTCATTGGTTCTTGCAGAAGCTCAAACGTGCTTCGTAACACGAGAATGAACCTCATTGGTTCTTGCAGAAGCTCAAACGTGGTGCGTAACTCGAGAATGAACCTCATTGGTTCTTGCAGAAGCTCAAACGTGGTGCGTAACTCGAGAATGAACCTCATTGGTTCTTGCAGAAGCTCAAACGTGGTGCGTAACTCGAGAATGAACCTCATTGGTTCTTGCAGAAGCTCAAACGTGCCGCGTAACTCGAGAATGAACCTCATTGGTTCTTGCAGAAGCTCAAACGTGCTTCGTAACACGAGAATGAAAATATATTTTTTTTACATATCAACCAAAATCAACAAAGAGTGTAGAAAAGAAGGCATTACTCTCTCTAGTAAGGTTGCAGCCTTACAGGCATTCTAACACACACTGAGTGAAGTGAATAGATGTGCTTACCCATCCAGTTCTGCCCAAACGTCCTTGACCTCAGAGACAGCCTGCATGAATAGGTATATTATGTTGAAGAGACTGGACTGGGTACCTATGAGCCACTCTTTCAGCCCTCTTCCTTCTCCTCCTCTTTTTTTATAGTTTGATTGTTCATGTCCTGATTTATAACAATCAAGCGGCGCCTCTGCGATGATGTACTTTAACACCAGCAGGGCTGCAGAAATGGGGCCCGTTGATTGCGTCGTACGGTTCACGGACGGGTCTGATGTAACTGAGGGTGAACGAAGTATTTCACACGTGGGAAATCTCATGAGGAAAGGTCTTCAAAGTGACCCGACACTCAAAACACGTTTACTGCACCAATAAAACACTCTAATGGTGAGAAGATAACACCAACTGAGAGGAATAGAAATAACTAACACTGTCCGGAAATCACAAATAATCACCTTGAATCTGCCACACAAATGGCTCAGTATTCAATTCTATCATTATTTCCTCAACCTGATGTGCAATGCACTGGAACACAAGATCAGGAACGTATGAAGATTTTCTTACACTGATCTTTCCATTCAACAACCACAACCGTCAAGCTCCAAAAAAAATCACCAACAAATATATCATAATATTAGTACATATATAGTATGCAAAAAAAACACACACACACACACATAAAACCCTTAAAACACGGTAGACGCTAAAAATATTTTCGAATATTCGTCGAATTAAAAAAAAACTACACATTTGAATGCAAAAACCGTGCATTCGGATTTTTGGTGTGTCAAGAGGCACGCGAGACATGCTGATGACGTAACTGACGCGGTTAGTTTTTGTTAGCTGATCCAGTGTACAGCATGGTGTGGGTGCGTTGTTAATTTTAAAAATGGCGAGAAAAGGCTACCTGCTGACGAAAACCCTCTCAGGTGGTGGCAAAACATCATGCAACGATATACTTGACCATACCTGGCTCATCGGTCAGAGCTTTTTGTCAACAAAAAGTGCTCAGCACTCACTGCAGATCAAGTTGACCATCTGGTGTTTTTGACTAACAATATGTAGATGTGGAGTGCGTAGAAATGAATTGTTTCTGAATGGCAGTTTGCTATTTTGTGTTCATGTAGTAACGTTCATGTAATGCACTATTGTAACCTAATTTTCCTTGCATATTAAGGAGATTATATTTTATTTAAGAACAATTGTTTCAAAAGTAATTTTATTTCAATAAAAGATGCAACGCATGATTTGGTTTATATTTGCTTACTGCACTCGCTTGCCCCCTCTTGTGGGCATAGGAGACAATACTTTTTTTTTTGCCCTAACATGAAGTATTGCCTTTAGAATTCGAATATAAATCGAATTTTGCTAATATTTAAGAAAGAAATTCGAATTTAGCTTTTCAGCCATTTTGACAGCCCTAATAGACGCGTGTTTGTGCAGTGCAGAGCGGCTCTGTATGACGTGACAGAAAACCAGTTGTCCAGTCCAGTTCCGTTCACAAAGTGCAGGTTTTACCATTATGCGGTCACGAGTCCTGAACATTTACGAGTGTGAATTCGGTTACAGAATGCAGTTGTATAACTGCATGTGAACGTAACCATAAGAAGAACGCAACTACAGACTTGACAACCGTATTCTGCTGCTGTACAAACTTCAGTACAAAACAAGCTGCATCAAGTTTCTTCAAAAGTTTTACTTCTGGGCAATACAGAAAGGGGGGAAAAGCATGTTGAGTAAATAATGACAGAATTTAGGGTGAAATATTCTTTTAAAATGGTGCCAAAGTAAATAATTGATCGCAATATTCAAGAAATCACTTTTTCGTTTCAGTTTTTGAGCGCCTGCCATCGCCGCGGTGCTCCAGTTTTCATTCCGAGCTATCCGGCTTTCAACACATTTTGTCATTCAAATGTTTTACTGCATATTTCCCTATGCTGTTTGTTCATCCGTTTGCATCTGGGCCTGTATTCCTCCCTTCCGTTTGCTGCAGTACCATCTGCTCGGAGGAGAGTGGTACCTGGACTGGCACGGCTTTGCAGGATGCAGTTGCCTGCCAACCCTGGCTTGGATTGCCTGTGGATGTGCCAGCCGGGGTCCAAGAAGCATAAGCTAGACTGGTGTGAAGTTAGAAGCATGGTAACCAGCAGGGGAAGAGGAAGTATTGCACATTTGCCTCAAACCAAGGTGTAGTGGAGGGCACAGGCGGTCATTTTCAGATGCAGGTTTGGGACACTGATGGTTGTACAGTACATGCAAGGTGATAATTAATGCATGGGTTGACAGCATTAGTTAACAGCATGACATTTTTGCTGGGTTGCTGGGTATGCTATACACTCAATTTGTTCACTTATTCATCTGCATGTCTCATTTATGTTCTTGCTTAAAAGCCTATTTCTAGTTAGCAAACTCAAAAATGTGTGCATTATTCACAAAGACAAAAAAAAAACACATTAAGACATGAAATACTATACCGAGATGCATCAAAAGTTTGGGGTATGTTGTTTTTTTTTTTTATTATTGTTTAAATTTTATCATTAACTCTTTCCACACCATTGCCATTTTCCGTCATTTATGACGTAATGCTTCCCGGTCATTCACGAAAATTCTCCGGCAATCCACTTTTTCACTGTTATACGATAGGGGGAGCTATTACGCATCTTCTGAAAGAGCACACAATCTTCCAATCTAAGGGTACGTTTACACGACAACGGCATGCTTAAAACGGAGACGTTTTTCCTTTGAGTTTTCCGTGTACAGACGACACCATTGTCAAAACGATCCCCATTCACACGGATCCGCGAAAACGACTAAAAACGCTGTATTCTGCTTCCAGACCATTAGATGGCAATGAAACACTATAGACTGAACACGTAACGCGCATGTGCATGACGTCATCGTCTTCAGAGATTCACGTTTTTGTTGTTTACACGGAGACCGTTTTCAAAAACATCCACTTTGAAACCCGTTTTTTAAAAAGTTCGCGTTTTCAGGCACCCAAAACGCCATTTTCGTGTAAATGACCGGCCAAAAACGCAGCAGTTTTGCGTTCGTTTTGTCGTGTAAACAGCCCCTAAAAACAAGCGAAAAAGAAGCAGAAACGTGCAATAAGAGCATTGCTTATGCATATGTAAAATAACATGATCATCAAACATTAAACAGCAAATAAATCAAAACTGCCTATAACGTTACCGAATGAAATGTCGACCCAGGAATAGGTACAGTACTGTGCAGGCTTTGGGGGTGTTGATGGACCCGATCTAATTGATGTATGTATTTGATCATCACGCTGAATCCGATTCGGACGTAGTTTTTGATAAAACTTGAATTTGTTGTGTTCGGATATTCATATATCAAAATATTCTGGGGGCCATTAAGTTTTCCTGAAGAAAAAAAGTTGTCTATATATATATATATATATATATATATATATGTGTGTGTGTGTGTGTGTGTGTGTGTGTGTGTGTGATGCATGGCCACTACGAGCTTGAGAATGTTTGTAATGTTATAATTTTTGCAATTTGCTGCCATTCTGAACTTGAAATCTCCATATTATTCTAGGAAGCGGTCCTTGTCTCGTGAATTCAATCAGTGCTGCATATTTCCGTGCCCAAGTTTTTTACAGCTTAACATCCATACTGAAAAATCAATGTACATACAGATGGACTCCAGTTGGGATGCTGCCCATTCATTTAACTCAAGCAATATCTAGCAAATTTTTCTATTCCACATTATTGAGTCTGAATGGAAGCAAAAAGGCTAATAAGCCTAAAGCCAGTGTCAGAGAAAAAAAGATAAAGAAAGTTTCAGACAACTTAGCGCAAGATTTTAAAATTACAGTCAAGCACAAGAATTACATTACATCAAAGGGTATTTTATGATGCACTTCATCTTATATGTGACGCCCTATCTATTAGCAAGAACTGAGGACTTTCAGTCCAACTGGTCCCAAGGTTTAAAAGGAAATGAAAACTTAAGAACACACAATCGGCGTCGATGCATGTCCTTGAAGTGGTGCGGATTAAAGAAGGATCTGTGGGCTTGAACATTAGAGCAACACCCTCCCTGAGAAACCGACTCTTGCGATTTCATTAAAGCATCTCTCAGTGTGAATCCTTACAACACATTTCTACAGCCTGGATGACTTTCAAGTCCCCAGCAGATCTCCATAGCTTCCACAATCTCTCCTCCACCTATCAAATGAAGGCCATGTGATGCCTATTTAACTTAAAAAAATAAATGACTGGAGTATCAGGCAGACCACCTGGTCCAATAAATGATGAATGGGATGAATCGATTAATAATGCATTGGAGCAAGTCTTCTAGTCTGTCTGATTGGCAGTGCTAAGAGACTTAAAAGGGAAGGATGTGACACAGCCGGTCACAGGAGTGAAGCTACCAAAAAATATGTCTTTGCTCTTTTCCTCCCCCACCTGTGTCAAGCTAACATAAAATAATGCACTATGTTATTTCAGTCCAACAAGCCGTGTAACGTTGCGAATAGAATGCATCCGTTTTCTTCAGCATTGATCTTCCCAATTTCTCTAAGATACAAAGCTCGGAGTGCACAAACTCAAACACAAACCACTGGACCATGACTGACGCTTGCTTTTATCTCGCCTTTCTTTTTGCTTATCTTGTCGAGAGTGCGAGTGAGCGGAGGCGGATGCGTCCCAACCTTTTAGCGTTCCAACCTCATCTTTTCCCCATAGTGAAGTGGCCCATGAGACGTGCGAATAAATCAATTAATCCTGATCTCTTTTGCCAATCCGAACGGCCGGATCGCTAATGATCTGTGGCCTGTTGCAGTTTAGCGGTTAACCAATTCATCATCTCTCCACCTGCACTTCCCACGCTGCTTTACATATAAATTACAGACCGGCGGAAGAAGAAAAAAAACAGGTCGGACAGTGCCATCTTTATTCCCCAGCCCCCTGATTTCATTTGCAAAAACATTAAGACAGTGGAAATGAAAGCTGATGGAAAGGGAGATGAAAGAGGAGAGGGATGGATACAATTATCAGATGCCTATCATCACTTACCGCCACCTCTGAGTAATTTAAAATCATGTACACCTTCACAACAACATGAAGACACACTTCAAGGCCAGAGAAGACATGAAATGGAAAACCTTGTAACATTTAAATTGTCTGCTAAACTAGAGAATATAAAGTGCCTAGCATATTTTAAAGCAATAAGCCACGGGTCGTGAGCTAAAGTGATTTCATCTCGGATAAAGAGCGTTCTGAAGCATAAGACGAAGCAGGGCTGCCAGAAAACGATTTAACTGTGGTAAAATCACTGTAGCTCATAGAATCAAGTAGCTTATCGCTTTCATAGACGCTGAATATGCTAAATGGCACCAATGTTAAATGTATTTATATTACTGATCAGAATTAGGGCTGCACGATTCATCCAAATAAAAGCGAAATTGCGATTGGCAAAGGCTGCCATTTAATGAAATAAATATATGCACTGCATGTTTCAGAGCGAAGTGCGGCACTGTGGTCTTTAACACGCGAACGCCTCACGATTCAGTGTCTCAGAGCGGCTCGGTTCACAGTCTGGGTCATTTTTAACATGCATTTGGTAACGCAACATGCGCCAAGCATCTTCCCAAACCTGCAATGAGAAGAACTTATAAACCGGCTGTGGACGACAGAAGAGAAGCCTTAAGACGTACATGCAGATTTCCACTAAAATAACAGCTCTATGGTTTACTGTTTAAAAATGAAGAAATTAAGACAATTACAAATATTAGTATTGCTAAAAATATCATTATATAAATATATATTTAAGAAATATTTGCATGTATATACTGTATATATATTTATACATAATTTATATTATATGTATTCATATTTTATATATACATAAATAACACATTTTTCTTAAATATATACATGCATAGGTGTGTAGTTATATATACAAAATACTTATACACAGTACACACACACATATATTATGTTAACACAAACGTTTATTTTGAATGCGATTAATCGTTGCCCAGCACAAAAAAAAAACCTCTAGACAACATGAGCTGTGGAAAATGATCTAGGAGCTTTTTACAACGGATGCCATTGAAATCACGGTAAGTCTATCCCTCACAGTCTCGCGTTCATACCTATCATGGCGCTGCTCTGACTAAGGTCTATTATTAAGCACATTTTGGGTATAACTGCATCCGTAATTGAATTATTAAACAGTTTATGAGAGGCTGTTAATGAGTGCTTAAGCCGTGTGGAATAATTTCAATTGGTAATGTGTTTGTTTTGAATATAAATGACCGGTGGAGGAGGTAATGTCTCCGAACGGCCATGGAAACGGTGACACGCGGAGGTACTTGATCAAAGCTATGGCTAAGAGGAGCTAAGTCTTTTAGCGCTCTTGAGGGAAGTGAGGTAAACATGTTTGGACATAAGCAGATGCGGCAGGTGCCTCCAGATGTCTTCATCTATCTCCGAAGTGTCTTTTCAAAGACGTCTCACACAGATGGGCCTAGCCTAGAACAGGCACGCACCATACCACAATCTTTCTTTTTTTTTTTATCAGAGCTCGCATGAGGTGGTCCGCTACGCCGCTTCCGAACGCAAATCATTTAACGTCAAGGAAAAAAGAAACAAAAAAATGGGTAATGCTGAAGAAATCTACTCAAACCTACTCAGTAAATCAATTTGCACATCGCTTTTTTTAAATGTTTGGTTTGGCAGGCCTCTTCAAGGGAGTTTTTTTACATTACTTATTTGATATATTAATTTTTATCTTCCTTTGATATGCCATACCTTCAAAGAGAGGGAGCTGCATTCTTCCACCACATTTGTTTGATGTTGCTTTCCAAATAATATGTATTGAGCTTCTTTTTTTTTACTGCCGTTGACCAGACATGAATGCTTTGTTGTGGATGTAGCACAGCTGTGCATTGTGCCTGACAACGGCCATTAGCTGTCGCTTTATTCATACAGCACAACCTTGAGATATCACAATTACTGCAAGCGAGATAGTTTACATCCCAAAAAAAAAAAAAAAAAATCATAATTTACTCATACTGTGTACATAACTTTCCAAACTCGTAAGGATTTCTTTCTTCTGTGAAGCACATTAGAAGATATTTTGAAGAATGTATCAGCTGTTTTTGTCCACTTTATAAAAATCAATAGAGTCGAAGGGCCCTATTTTAACAATCTAAGCGCATGGTCTAAAGCGCACGGCACAAGAGCACTTATCCGAATCCACTTTTGATAGTTTAACGACGGGTCTTATTACTAATGCGCCCTTTAAATAACAAAAAAAAAATATATATTTAGTCTATTTCAGTTGCCTCAAAATAGCAACGCGCCAACAATGTGCCTGAACACACCTCGTTTTCAGACCAGCCTGGCGAACAGATGGGCACAGAAGCATTTGCTATTTAAACAACGTGGCACAGAACGTGAAATTGATAACTGCGTCGGGCTGAAACTAGCAACACTTGCGTCGCGCCTGGCGCCGCATTGCACCGGGTGTATAATAGGGCCCTAAATCTTTCAAGCTCCAAAAATGGACATCATTTTAAATCCTGACAGTAGTTTTTAACACCAAAAGAGGGTTTGTGCTGGTGCAAAATGTTAGCAAAACTGGCCAAAAAAGTCATAATTATGAGGAAAACCTGTTTAGATTATGACAAATAAGAACTAATTAAAAGATAAAAGTCAAAGTTATGAGAAAAAGTTGAAATGATGAGATAAAAATTCATACTTGAATCATAAAAAGTCAAAACTTTGACTTTTTATCTCATAATTGACTTATCTAAATTAATAATAATAATAATATAATATAATCATTTAGATGGTGCTATAAAGTCATATATGTCAATCTGTCATCATTCTATGAGATTCTATGTCATCAACATATGTCATGTTAACTATGGCATTTATGTCATGCCCACAACATAATAATGATTTACACAAGGATTTTTTTTCCTTATGTGGTGGAAATTATCTTCTATTCCTTTAGAAAATTGTAATAAAACAACACCGGCAGTATCTTTATCCGAGACTATCTGGAATGTGTTTAAATGTACTTAGTCTCAGCAATTTCAGATAGAGCTCAAGGCACTGCTGTCTCTTTGAAATGGGACAACAGTTTGTTAATTTCACCTCTTGCATCAGCTCTCTGAAACAAACACCCTGTTCTGAATGCAGTGGGATTCTCCATCCCTCCTCTACCCTACGCCTGGCCGATTACGTCCACTAAGCCAAATCTAGTTCAAAAATAGGGCCTGGCCGCTGCATTTTCAATCCATTTGGGCCTCTGCATCTATGTCTTGAAGCATTTCCCAGTTGTTTTTGGTTGTCAGCTAGTTTGGAGGGTGTGAGCAGGTTTGGGTTGTAGCGTGGCAGCAGAAGTATTGAGGTGCTGCATGTTTAATGGCATCTAGAGGGAATGTCAATTACACATGTAAGATTGATTTGGCTTTTCTCTGATCCAAAGAGATCCGCGTTGATTCCCTCAGACTGTATGTCACACCACGCCTCACCCTAGCACCTACACACACACACACACGCACACACACAAAAAAATGTATATTATCAGTATCTTTCTTTCTTTTTTTTTTATATATACCCTGAGAATTACATGAGCATATACTGTAGTAATTTGTCACACCTTTTGTGGGTTACACTTTATTTCAATGGTCTACTTTCAACATTCTATAAGTAACTTTCGTCAATTGGCAGTCATTAGAGTATTAGTCTGCTTAATATCTGTTAACACTTTATTTTGATGCTCCCCAGCAGACATTCTACTGACCATAAGTAACTTTGCAACTGCTGCACATGTCAGCCAAACCCTAATCTAAAAGTGTTGATTTGTTGTGATCAAATCATAGTTTAAACAGCAATCAGTACTGCGGTTTTCGCCGTAGAAGGAAAAAAAGGAGATATACGCCTAATTACCCAACGTGATCTCATGAGTATTCCTGTGTATTTTAACGTAAAGTGCCTCTTCACGTCATGTCTGCCGAGCCTGAGTCTCTTCATGTCATGCCTGCCGAGTCTGACGTCATGCCTGCCGATCCTGAGCTTCTTCACGTCATGCCTGCCGATCCTGAGCTTCTTCACGTCATGCCTGCCGATCCTGAGCTTCTTCACGTCATGCCTGCCGATCCTGAGCTTCTTCACGTCATGCCTGCCGATCCTGAGCTACTTCACGTCATGCCTGCCGATCCTGAGCTTCTTCACGTCATCCCCACAGAGCCTGAGCTTCTTCACGCCATGCCAACCGCACCTGTGTCGGCTATGGAGGATGCAGCGCTCGTCATGGTCGCCACGGCAGTTTTGTGTGTGTGGGCAGCGCACACATTGGCTCCGGCCCGCGGGCCCTCGGCCGCCGCCCTTCCAAAGTCTCATCCCCTCGAGGCCGCCGCCACGTCCGAAGCCAGAGACTTCAGCTGAGATGGCCGCCGCCACGCCCGAGTCTTTGACCAAGATGGCCGTCACCATGCCTGAGAATTCGCCGCTGGTCCCTGAGTTTTGTCCCTTCAGTCCACAAGCCAACTCAAGATTCCAAAACTTTTAGCATTGTTTCCAAATGTACAAAAAAGTATGTTTTATGCCTGTAAATGTGTGAGGGTTAATGCCCTCCGAGGTGTCCATTGTCAGGTTTTAATGGACGACGGCGAGGTCCATTAAAACCTGACAATGGACACCTCGGAGGGCATTAACCCGCTTATACCATGGTCACTTGCCAAATAAAACATTTTTAAAACATTAGTTTATATTTTAATTAGGCTAAATCTAGTTTTTACAAATAATAACTTGCCTGACGGTTTATTTAGCAACCGGAGATATTTATAGTCCGCTCAGCTTGTAGAACCCTTCAGGTTCAAAAATGCATTTTTTTTTTTCATGAAACACAAAGGTAGGCATAGTTATTTTTTTTTTTACACATAAAACAATTAATCAAACAACAATCAAAAAAAAAATATATATATAGTTCTGCGCTCCAGCGATTTGCGCTTATAGAGGGCAATAAATTAATCAGATCAATCTCCGTTTTATTTACATTTTTTCTTTCTTCAGCAGCATCCCGGTCGTCAAAGTTGTCATATTCTCCATAAATGTTAAAAGAAATAACGAAGTCGCTCATTGTTGTATTAGTAGGCTATGTATTATCTAACTAACGTTAGATGTTTGTTTTGATAGAGCAAATTGTTAACGGATACTTTGCCTGCCTGTTGCTATGGTTACTCACAGCTGTTGTAGGCAGCGCATTTATTTATTAATTTCGAATGGTAAACAGTCAGTTTCACCAGAACTCCTTTCCTAGGTGTCCTCTATCACTTTTTAACGTACACCCTGCAGCCAATCAGAATCAAGTATTCACCCAGACCATAGTATAATATGTATTAATGCCCAACGAAGTAACTACTGTAAAAAAAAGAAAGTTGCTGCCTTAAATTAAGTACAATCAACTTTAAGTAATTTCAACTTGAATTACATTAAACTGACTTTTTAGTATAATCTTTTTAACTTAAAGTTGAAAATTGCTTATTTTGATGAGTTAAAGCAACGTAAAAACATACTGTATGTTGTCATAACTTATTGATCATTTAATTTTTTACAGTGAATGAGACCAGGCTGAATTACCAGAATATCATTCTGAAGGTGGGCTCTTTTGACTATAGGAAAACCACCAAAAACACCCAAGCAACCACTTAGAACATCCTGAAATTGCATGGCGAAACCACTCACAACTGCATAACCACCCAAAACACCCTTGTGGTGCCAAGTTTTGCACAGGCAGACGCAACTTCAATTTCACATAAAGTAAGCATTAAATATAGTTTTTAAAGGAGTTAATTGACCCGTGTCGCTCTTTTGGGCATTTCAGTCGAAGCTTTCGACACTCAAGAATTATTCAATACATAATTTTTTCATAATAGCTGGTTTATTACCAGACATTTTCGTGGATTAATCCCTTAACTGCCATTTAGTCTGGAGTCAATCATAACACAGATGTCAATATCACCAAATTGCTTTGCTCTTGAGAGGAGAAGAGAGGTAATAATCGCTGACAGCATGCGAGGCAATAGCAATAATTGCTTTATTCAGATGTTGTAATCTCGGTAGATTTGTGAAGTTTAGCCATGGCATTTTCCAACATGCAACGGCTAACTCGCACAATTATAACAATCCGTCATCTCATCTCTCAGCATGATTCGCTTCTACTGAAAAAGAAAATGTTTTCTTTGGCATTTCCACTTCTGTTCCTGAGGGCTAAAGATTGCTTGAAATTCAATTTGTGCCACAGATATACACAGGCTGCCTATGGCTGAGATGGGTTTCCCACTGCATTCTGGGATACGGAAACCCCCTGACTAGCTTTAAGTACTGCTAGCACTCACCCCTGTCAAAAAGAATGAAATGCATGCTAGGAGAAAAAGACTTATGTGTTCTCTCCACACAGTGATATGTCACTCTTGTTTATCTCTCTTTCTGTTAGACGCGTTTCTCTCACCGTGTCATTCTGTCTCCACTGACTCAGAGTGAAGTTAACACTTAATCTGTTAATGAACATTTTGAGATCACTTATTAACACTTCCATTTGGCTTGCTGTATTATTTATCACGAAATACAGCGATAACGTTTACATAGTCATTAATTGATGATCCTTATTAGAAGATACAAATGAACTTACTCCCTTGCAAAGGTGCCAGTCTTTCTGAAGTTCTGAAACAATACAACATTAGAGCCACAAATGGGTCATATTTCACATGCATGGGTCACAAGTTTCACATTCAAGACTGTGAATTTTGAATATTGTGTGTGTGTGTGTGTGTGTCCACAAAGATGGCAATATTTCAAATGATTGTCCTTGTGGGGACATTTTTTGGTCCTCATGAAAAAGAACGGCTTATAAATCATAACTGATGTTTTTTGAAAACGTAAAAATGCAGAAAGTTTTGTGTGATGGGTTTACAGGTATTGTAGGTAGGATTTTTATAATAAACTTTTTTCCAAATTTGTTTAAACTTTCTAAATATATCAATGCATAATTAAAATGTAAGTACTCTGATAAAAAGAGTATAAAAATCGAGTGACTCTAGACCGTTTAATCTGCACTAAACACAGCTCATTATTTCCATTCGGGACGAAACGATTGGCTTAGGCGACTGTCACTCTTTCGCAACCATGCCAACCACCCTTTTGCCACACAGGACCTGCCCATTTGCGCGTACCCGTTTGATTTGAGTAATTCAAGAGGCACGGAACCTAGGAATAGCAAAACAATGGCAGAGAAAGACCAATCAAAATTAAAACTCGACGCAGGTCCTCTTGTCCAAGAAGTGCTCCTTGCCCTGCACTTCGACCACCCCGTCCTCGGCCTCTACTTCCTCGGACCCTCGTTGCACGGCCTCTTGCACGACCTCCTCTGCTTCGCCCTCGACCCCGGATCTGTCCTCGAGCTGACGATGCGGTACTTGTCTCTGGAGTGTAGTCCTCATCAGAGTCAACAATGCTTTCATCATGGAAACTCTTACATGCAGAACACCATAAATGTTATGAATCTTACACGAAATTCATCTTCATCACAGTGTAAATGATGGCAATGGAAAAACGTGTATCATGCAACCTGTTTTTAGCTTTGCCTTATAGATAACTAGCTCGTTAGCGAATCAATAAATATATATTTTAAACTTTACCACTATCAATATGCTACTTGATAGTGAGTACTAAAATACATCTTATTTGTTTATCTTCATGATAAAGTTAGATTTTTTTATTACATGTGATTCTGACATGATGTCACTGCACTGCGCTCCTTCCTCTCCGCTCGTCTCAGGTAAATAATGCGTCTTCAGCTCAGCGGTCGGAGTCGCGCGCTCATGTGTTTTGGGGGCGTGGCTTTGGAAGGAGCCCAGAAGCGAGGGGGTGGAGTGAATGGAAATAATGAGCTGTCTTTAAAACAGTCGTGAGAGGTCTACAGACAACCGATTTTTATACTTTCTTTTTCAGAGTACTTACATTTTAATTATGCATTGATAAATACAGAAAGTTTAAACAAATTTGGAAAATTTTTTTTTATAAAAATCCTACCTATACAATACCTTTAAGGGGAGGGTTAGTGTAGGGGATAGAATATACAGTTTGTACAGTATAAAAACCATTATATCTATAGAAAGTCCCCATAAAACATGAAAACACAACATTGTGTGTGTGTGTGTGTGTGTGTGTGTGTGTGTGTGTGTGTGTGTGTGTGTGTGTGTGTGTGTGTGTTTACATCTTGGTCTTTATGAGTCATACAGCAAAGTGTAATCATGCCTACATAACACGGTATGTTACCTGACTAATACACTTGTGTTGAACTGAAATTGAATCTAATATCTTGAAAATATATTGCAGCTACACTGTGGAACAACATATGGAGATGGATAAGAAATGAAGTCACACTTACATAAGGGAATAGTAGACAAGTCCACCATCTCAACTTGTTTTTCAGCCTGTGATCATTTACATCGGAAAGCAAACGTTCTTTCCAAAATGTCAATCAGAACTTAATCTTAAATGTAGTGTGACGATAGACAGATAGAAAGCATCAAGCTTCTTTGATATTCACACACCTTTCAACATTACTTGAAGATGACCACTAGGCACTGTCCAGAGCAGTCAAAAAGAACAATGCAATAGTCATAGCACAGAAATGTACTTTTGACCTTTGAACCTGCTTTATACTACTATTAATACATCCATATTAACATCACACTTTGAGTTGAAATGCTATGATGGAGGAACAGCTGAAAAGATTCAGTCCTTTTAATTATAGTAATCATGGTAGTGAAGAAAAATTATAGACCAATTAACATACACTCTCAAAACACTTATTGAATAACCAAGTTTTAATCACTGAAGGGAATTAAAACTAATATTAAGCAAAGAAAGGTCTGTTTTTTTTATTAACACTGCTAATATTTCCTTTTAGCAAATCAATTCTTTTGAATTGATGATTTCAGTGATTCAATTAAAAAAAAATATGTGAATCGTTTAAGTAAAAATGCAAACGTTTTCACAGAAATAATATTAAGCAGTTGTGGCCAGATTTTTGGAATAGAAGCACATTGAAATGGCAGTCAGTGCATGATATAATAACAGGTACTGTAGTTTGAATATTTCATATAAACCTGTATATATATTTTAAAAAATCATTTAAAGTTTTTAATCTTTACAATCTACCTACGAGGAACAAAAAAAATTATTTGGCAATCAATGTAATCGTGGGAAGTTGTGTTCTGAATTGGCACTTAAAGGGATAGTTCACCCTTTCATCATTTACTCGCCCTCAAGTTGTTCCAAACCTGTATGAATTTCTTTCTTCTGCTGAGCACAAAAGAAGACATTTTGAAGAATATGGGTAACCAAACAGTTGATGGCCCATATTGACTTCTATATTGGGGGAAAAAAATACTATGGAAGTCAATGGAGCCCATCAACTGTATTCTTCAAAATATCTTTTGTGTTCAGCAGATAAAAGAAATAGGTTTGGAACAGCTTGAGGGCGAGTAAATGATGACAGCATTTTCTTTTTTGGGTGAACTATCCCTTCAATTTCAAACATTAAGCCTACAATATGCCATTTTATTTTTCTTTTATGACATTTCTGAGAACAATAAACATCACTGTGACATTTGGGAGAAAACAAAATTGCGGACTTGCTGGATCGGGACCTACTTTAAATCGAATGGTCAGTAAGAAAATCATAAGTCTTAAAAGAAGAAAACAATAAGACGGAGGTACCAGCGTCTAATTTTATCCCATTATCTTCACATTACTCTCTTGCTTTATAAAATGTCTCGCTCAAACGGCCATGCTTGTCCCCTATAGAAACCCCAGCAGAAGCTGCCATTATTCATAGATTGATTCATGAATCTAAGAGAAAAAAAAGAAAGACAGAACTCAAGTGGAGCCGAATGAATGAACTAGTTAAGATGGCTATGAAATCATCAACCAGAAATAAGGTTTAATGCGGTTCAATAGAGAACCGCAGGGTTCTTGACACAATTTTAAAGAACCTTTTTATGCCAAAAAGGAGAAATGCTGATTGCATAATTTTACTTTTTAATGTTTAAATATTTTTTTTTCTAGTGTAGATATAGTATTTTTATAAGCTGATTAATTCATTAAATTATTTATTTATTTAAATTATGTTTAGTTTGTGATATTGTACAGATTAAGCGAACCGGCAACCGTTTTATGTTGGCAATGAGACCTTTTCTTTGGAATTACATCCACCGATGAATCGATCACATTTTGACCAGGAACATGTATAAAGAAAGTAAATACGCCCAGTTCGCTATTCATGTTGACTTAAACTGAATTATAGCTTGAACTACAACCGGTTTGTAATGCTAGCAATAACTCAATGTGCCATACTGCTACGAGTTTGCCATTTCCAGTGGGGCGCTATTCATTTTTCAAGAGCTTAAAAAATAACCTGGTATTGAATGTTTGGAATGCGGTTACACTGGAGAGTTATTTGTTTCAACAGGCGAAATTATCTCGAAGGGTAAAATGTTTGTGGTGGCTGTTCATTTTTGTCTAGCAAAGACATTTTCAGTGCTATTTGTCTTCATTTACATTGCTTGCCAAATACTTCATGGCAGAGTTACCATTCATATCAGAAAAATAAAAATGGTTGCCCTTCAGCTGTCCACCAGCAAACCCTTGCACAGGATATTTTTGCTTTTATGGGTTTTTTATTTTTTATTTCTCTCTTTTTCACTTTCAATTTAAAATATAAAATAGCTTTTTCAGTCATTTTCAGTCAAAAAGTGTTAAGTTTGTGCACTATTTGTGTTCGGGGTCAAGAAAGGACACTGAATAGCAAGATGTTTTAGTGGTGGAATACATTAGTTCTGGCATTACTGTTGTTGACAGTTGAAGTTTATGTGCCTTTCGAAGAAAAAAAATATGGGGTTTATTACTCAATAAAAAGAAATACAACCTCAATATCACTCAGGTTGGAAATAAAGTATTACAGTAGTCAAGCAGGTTTGCAAGGCACTATTCTTTGTAAAGCTGTATTGGAACAATACATATTGGGGAGGGGTGATAGATATGTTTCATATCAGGTGAGCACTTAGATGTAGGAACCACCCTGCAACAAAAAAAAAGAAAAAGAAACTAGTCCTGATGCTTTCCACATCTAGCAAACCATCGTGCAATTCAGGTTTGAATCAGTGTTGACTGCATAATATGTTTTTAACCATCCAATTAATTGCATTTTTGTCAGTTGGTAACATAGCGTTATAAGATCAGATATATTGCTCTTTCCCCTTACAAGTGTTGCACTAAAGGAGACCAGAAATAGATTTGAGCGGCATTAGCGTGAGACTGTATCACATAAGACAACTGGTGCTGTTTGCATATTTTACCATGTTCTCAGAAACTTTTTGCAAGTAACTACTTACTAATTGGCTACAAAAAAGTTGATTCTCTTCTTCTGCTTGCTGACAAGAACTTCTCTATAGGCTAAATAGCCACTCCATTGCCCTTGACTGACTAGGCCGTATAAGATGGCTTTAACGCAGTGACATACTTTGTTTATCTGGCTTTTTCCCCTTCAGAATGAACTTGTGCGTAGCCTGAAATGGACCATTTCCCAGACCCTGACTGGATAAAAGGACAGACGTTTTTTTTTTTGTCTTCCTTTTTTTCAAGAAAGCAGCCTTTGCATGCCTTGAGGAATGTAAATAAATATAATGATAAAAATAATATAACAATATATAAAATATATAACGATATTACAATTATAATCTGTAAGCACTACACATGATAATCCATATAAACATTGACATGCTCATAGATCAAGAATAACAAACGCTAGCTCTCACAAACATACACAACCCAAAGCCCGTGTTGGGGAAAGGTACTTTTAAAAGTAATAGGCCTACGTTACAATATTGAATTGAAATGGGGAGCAATTTTACTTTTTCCAACCTTTTTACACCAAAAGTGAAATGAATAAAGCTCGGGCTATGAAGGGAAATGCAAATTCACGCCTGTCCAGTAGAGGGCGCCGCTCAAACAAACCTTTCAGCTGCGCCGTCATTCTGGATCACAGAAGAATAGGACGCATGAAAGTTCAACTCTTATTTCTTTAAAGCTACACTGTGTAGTTTTTTTAAAGTATTTTATTAGCTAAAATCAATGTCTTTATTCATAAATATGTCCTCATTGGTGTAAAATTACCTCTCCCAATGATCTGACTTATCCTCGTAAGCGAAGAATTTCTTATCTTTAATTACATGGGACGGGTAAGTCCAAGGAGGCTTCCATGTCGTTCCGCCATCATGAAAAACTATATTAGCAAAGAGGGACAAAAAGCACTAGCCTAAACGCGTTTCCACAACGCGTTTTCGTTCAGAGCCAGCGTCACGTGACTGAAACCAGCTGAAACGGACAAGGAGATCAGTCAGAGGCGCTTGTCACTGTCCCGCCAAATTTGAAAGGCTGTGCTGCACGGTACTTCATAATGCAGGATCATACTCATGCCGAGCCACAGGAGAAGGAATCCTCGTCGCCAAAAAAGCAAAAAATTTTATATAAAAGGATACGTGACCGGCGAATTAAAAAAAAACAAGGCAAATATCTGGATAGCTTTTCCCAGGTGAAAAGAGCTAATGAAGGAGAAAGACATTGAAAGGGACGCTGAAGTCCTGCTTTCTTCTCGACAGGTAAGTCAATGTTACGGTCTAAATTACAAGCTTTTGTTCATTGCTTGGTTGTGTAATTCGTTATAGGCAGCGTAACAGTAGAACATGTATAGTTAAACTCGATGAAGTGCAATTGGAAGACATGTTGTCATAGCTTCTTGGTACATAACGGCTACCAGTTGCAACACGCATTTGAAAAAGCGAGGCGCTAGAAAGCACAACACTATTCGTTCGAATGCAAAATACAATTTCACCGCTATAGGAGAAATTCCTACACAGTGTACTTTCAATAAAGAAATAAAAAATGAAACACAAATGTGATGTTTATCTAAAGTCATTTTTGCTAGTGTGGTTGAATTGGATCATTGAAGGTGAGCAGCAAAGATATTGGTTAATAAGTTTGGACTAAATACATAAAGTGTTCTATATCTGTGTTAATTTAACATATTTCATTATTGCTGGTGTGCGTAATATTCTGAGATTGAATTTCACTGTTTTTATTCATTTTAAGGAACTTTGAATCTGTTTTTGTTGAAGTTAGATGACTAAATGCCTGCTCACATTTAGTCTAGAACTATATCCGTCATATTCACACAGCGCACAAAACACACATGCCTTACTCACGATTTCTCTCAAAGTGGAGAGCTGTCAGTCATTACAACATAGTAAAATTTGAAAAAGTAACTCAGATAATTTGTTGTAAATTTAAAAGTAATGCATTTCTTTACTAGTTACTAAAAAGTAATCTGATTATATAACTCAAGTTGTTAATGCATTACCTCCAACACATGGCCAAAACCCATAGCATTCTTCAACTCTTCTTCAAACATCTGTGATATACAGCACACGTCACAGATCCAGCCAACATTAATCTTCATTTCCATTTGCACAATAAAAAAATCATTAGAAACTACAGCTGTTTCTTTATTCATACACTAAGGAAAGAAACTCCAGGCCTACTCAATTATTCCTTATACTGCAATGACACTGAATACTTAATGAAAGTCATCTTTTTTACTTTCCCCATTGTTAAGTTTCCCTGTATACCTACTGAGAACGAAAAAGACCATATATATTGAGTCTATTATGCTATTCATACAGCACAACACTGGGAAAATTCAATTAAGGAATATGATAATGGCAGCAGCTCTGAGTCAAAATGATTGAGTTCAGCTAGTGGGACATACTGAAGCTCGTTCCCCTGAGGTTACTTTCTCCCCGTATCTGTCCTGAAAGTTTTCAGTGCTTGACTGTCATCTCACCAACTAATGTGTCGTGTTAGTGAGTACAGTGTTTAAATTAGAAAATGCCCTCAGATTTTACCTGAAGGCAAGAAAAACATCTGCTCTGTCAAGCGAGGGAGGGAAAATATAATGGGGATGAGGAATTATATCTGAAATTTAGTTGCTCTGATTTGATATACTGCACAGGAGAATTGTGGAAAATGCTCATTATAGCTCAGTGCAAAATAGTCATTAGTAAATTATCGGAAGGAAGGAAGGAAGGAAGGAAGGAAGGAAGGAAGGAAGGAAGGAAGGAAGGAAGGAAGGAGAAAGTTTACTCAATGTAAAATAGTAATAGTAATCTAAATGTGACATTTGTGATTAGAATTTAGTGTTGAAGGGTCTAATAGAGTTATCAGAGCATTTTTTCTTATAATTACTCAAAATAGACCCTTTAAATGTTATATAGCATGCAAAGACATGTAAACATGTCAACGGCCTGATGGAAATCAAAAAGCCTAATTTGTGAAAAAGCCTGTCTAAGGCCCATTATAACATTTACAGATTTTAAATTAAACTAAAAATGTATTGAAATTTTAAAAGTGCATTATAATGTCCTTGTTCTGCACAATTGCCTAAAAACTGTATCATGTTTGCACTTTTACATTTGGTGTAATTAATAACATGCATGTCGTTATGTATCTTTATGAAGTGGGTTTCATTCAGTTATTCTGTCAATATCTCTGCTGAAGTGTTTCAGGTACAAACAAGACCCCTGCATCACCTAAAAATATCCCAGCAGAAACACACACACACACACACACACACACACACACATCCAGACAACATAAGCTGATGTGCTGTCTGGTTTGAGATGGTCTCATAGCCTGGCCAGGCTGGTGTTTAGCTGACTTAGACAGTCGACAAGTTAGTCCACTGACCAGCTTAAAAGTGGCGAAAATCCCTTTAAGACCACACAGCAGACCAGCCTGGCCAAGAGAGTATTTAAAGCTGGTTTAAAGTGTTGTTTTTTTTGTTTGTTTTTTTGGTTTGTTTTTTACAGCAGGGATTCCAAAGCAACACAGCTGACGCTTAACATTCAAAGGCATGAGCTGGTGAGCCAACATCTCAACATCACAAACAATCATAAGTGGGAAACGTGTTGCACAGGAAAGTGTCCTCCATTATACAAGGGTTAATCAAAGACCACGTCAGTTTAAAAAAAAAAGAAAAAAGAAGAAAAAAACTGGCGTGAAACGCATATGAAGCAATCTCTTGGACATCAACAATGGACATCTGTTCGTCTCTGCGCACCAACCCCTCACACAACCTTTACACACAAGCACTTTCGGAAACACTCGTTTAGATCACAATGTAGGGATATAACTTCGAAAGATCTCAACGGTGTTTTCACAGCTATAACAAATTAACTGCGTCTGTGTGTGTTTTTTTTTCCACTTACGCTGCTGTTTTGGCCGGACCAGTGCACCATGGCTTGGTTGTGAGCGGAATCCCCTGTCAGTGCAAAGGTAGAGCTGGTAAGTTTCAGCTCCTCCTGTCGTGATGTGGCCGTTCTCCGCTCTTCCCTGCTCCAGCTCAGCTCAGAGCGGCGGACTCGGCGCGCAGCTGGCGCAGTGCTGTTGCCAACAGTCGGCGCAGAGCGCGCACCTGCGGGCGAGCCGGGTCCCTGGGTGCTTCTACGCACTCGTTGATGGTGATCTCCAGGGGCTGAACCTTGAGAACCTGCCCGTTTGAGATTATAAACTTTGCCATTTCTGCGCATCGACTTCCATTTATCATCGGGAGGCATTTTCTCTGAGAGAAGCCTGTCTGTATTCCTTTTACGCACAGAGTGAGCGTCTTCGCCGTGTTCGGTTGGTCCGCAGTCGGGCTGATCACTTTCAGCACCAGCCGAATTAAACAGCGCCGTTGACCCGTCTCCATTTTCCCCACTAACTTTACCAGAGTCGACACCACTCTCCATCCTCACCAATAATTCCCGACCGCTCCACTTATCCAGCAAGTGACATGACCTGCAAGTTATCACTGTTTTGGTCACCGGAACCCAAGCGAACAAAACCAAAAGCAGGGTGCAGAAAGCACTGACATTAACCCGGCAGTATCTGATCCCCCTCTCCATCGCTGATAACAACAGGATACAGTGTCCTTTTCCTCTCTTTAGCGTCAATTGTTGATGGAAACAAGTCCTCGTACAAGTTGCAGCGCGGTGAGGCAGCCACAGTTGAGATGTTGTGGGAAAAGTGCGATTCAGCGAAGCGCTCCAACTTGAAGGATTTGATCAAATGAAGCTCTGCACGCACTGAGGGGAGGAGCTCGGGGGATTACAGAGGAGAGCAAGACCATAAAGACACGATTCTTTCCAGCGCCACAACATTCAAAGTCACCCAGACATTTTCCAACAATGCATTCTGCAATAAAATATATACTGACGCAGTTGGAGTGATTTCGTTCGTCGCATTGATTCTCGGTGACGGAACTTTCAGACGAACAGAAAACGAATTTCACTCAGAGCTTGAGTAAATTTTATCACGGGTAATTCGCGTAGCCTAATAGCCCGAGAGACAAGACGTTTGTCTGGATGTGGGAGTTATTAGCAGTTATTAGCCTACTAAAAGCATTGTGCAAATTAAATGACGACTTAAATTAATTTATGTTAGCAGTGTACTCACAGTCTCGGAAACGAATTGTCAAACGTCTTAAACCATTTTAGTGGTATTGTGACATGTAAATGTGATATAGCCTAATGTAAAAAAAAAATGTCATCGATATGTTACCACTCGAACGCTGCTTCTATTATCGTCCATTTAGTGTTTACTGACGAACTTATAAAACTGTGGTGGTTCATGAAACGAGCCTATTATAAAACTGTGGTGGTTAATGAAACTAGAAATAGCCTATTCGATAGTTGTAATATAAATAATAGGCTTTATCTATCTGACATCCTAAACTCCCCATAATTAGAAACGGATACCGAGGATTTACCAAAGAATTTCAATTCGAGATTAATTTGATGTTCTCGCACGTCTCGGGACAAATTCACATTCTTCACAGCATCCTTTGGATCGATGAGCGAATTGCAAATGGATCTGATGCGCATCAATCAGGTTTTTGTGTCTAGAGCTGTGCTCCAATTTCAAGACAACAAACTTAACAAATTAACTATAACTAACTCCAAGGCAGACCTCGAATTACAGTATAGCCTATAGGCTGCACAAAGACCCAAAAAAAACGCACACAAAAAAACACAATGAGACCACACAGGACACAATTCTACACCTCACCAATTGCAAAATGCATTAAATGGGTTATGCTAAATGCAATCCATACCAGATCTGCAGATGCTTTCATTTTAATGCCTTCAGGCTCAGACAGAGACTCTCAGTCTCAGTATCTCAGCTTGGAGAGAGAACTACAGAGACCCTGCTGCATCAAACCATTAGTAAACATGTCTTTAAAAATAAGAAATAGTCATTATACAGATTAATTCACCAACCCACATTACACATTTCCCTTCCATAACTTAGGAAGAACTAAGTTTTGGTATGATACTCATTCATACAGGATAGAGCTCATTAAAACATTTTCTCACTCTCACACGTTGTTTTGCTTTAGAACTGAACTGAATGCCCACTTTAAATAAAATCTTTGTCTATGTAGCAAATGTCAATTCCAAGAGAAGCCATAAGATTATCTCTCGCTCCCACGCTCATCTTCTCTTATGATGTCCCCGATAAAGAAAATGTTGTCTAAAAATACAACAATCGGAACATATATTGTATTTTTCTATATATTGTATCATGCAAATACACTGCCTGGCTAAAAACGTTTAAAAAAAAGGCAAATGGTTAAGAGTCAATGACTGGATCATTATTGTTGTGATTATTATGATTCTAGCATGTTATATATGTTTGGCAACAGTTATTCTAACCCTAATTGAGTGTGTATTTCATTTCTTAAACAGTCGTGTAGGAAAACACATCATGGTCATATTCCAGGATGACAATATCAAGATTCATCCACTTAAATTGTGAAAGAATGGTTGGGAGGAGCATGAAGGATCATTTTCACACATGAATTGGCACCTCTGAGTCCAGACCTAAAATTCACTGAAAGTATTTGGGATGTGCTGGAGGAGACTTTACAGAGTGCTGGACTCTTGCATTGTCAATACAAGATCTTGACCAAAAATGTATGCACCTCTTGATGGAAATAACATGACATCATTTATTTGAGCTTTGCAACAAATCTATTTTCCCTGACAAATCAGATATTTTGCATTTGCGCCCTGTAATCCTTATTAAATCCCATTGAACAAAAAACATGTTACGTCTGAAATTATGAGATCGATTCAAAGATTCTAATAAAAACATGTTACTGTAGACCAAATGACCTCAAATATGACCTCAAAGTTTAGTATTTAATACAACATGCATACATTAATTGTTTGTGCATGTTACTATCTATCTCTGTCTGCCTCTGTGTCATTCCTATATGAGTTAAATCCGCCGCCTTGTCATTCTAAAAGCATTAAAATGACTAACAGCTAGACAGGCCTAGACTCACAGTATTAAATAGATATATTGTATTGGATTAATAGCACAGCTATGGACAGGCCTCCAGAGATGAGAACACACTCATCACTTTCTCTCTTTCTCTCCCCCTCTTTCCATAGGTGCTCAAGAAGACATCATGGTCCATCATCTTATATCCCCCCCTGCACATCCCAGAAATCAATGCTATTTAAATGTGATCTACCCGACACATCTGTTAAAACCAATGGGGATATTTGAAGGCCTCGGTCTGTGAGCTGAGAGCAGGTAAGAGTGATAGAAACTCTTGGCACATAATAGCACTTCCTGGAACAGATCTCTCGGATTTATACGACTTATTTGACGGACAGAGGGCTGAATGTCACTGCTGAAGTCTCTTTATTTTGTGCGTCAACTGGTTTGACTGTGAAAAGCAACGTCTTTCTGGGAAACCAGACACTTCTGCTGGTATTTGTCAAATTTGCGCTTAAAATGAGCCGTGTCATCAATCCGAACAAGTTCTACTATTCTGCCAGGCAGAATTCTGGGAGTGAAAGTTTCAAGGTTTGGATTCATGTCAAATTAGGCACAGGTTTCAGCCTGTTGTCATCCGTGTTCCCAGGGCAACAGCCAAGGATGGCTATTACAGGAACAGTCGCAGATATCATGAAAGCCAAAAAAGACACAGATCATAGCAGAAAACCGATAGAGCTCGCATATTTGATTTGTGCTCAAAGAAAGGACGTGGTTTTAGTCTTGGCTGCCAATGACTTGTGTAGCAGCAACAGCTGAGAGGCCAACAATTAGCTAGCACATGACTCACAGAGGCTTCGCATCAAAGAAGAAACTGAGAAAAAAAGCAAAAAAACAGGGGAAAATGAAGAAAATACCAGCCAGACACCCAAGGGTAAGCCCGACGAGATTGTTCTTTTAATAGAGCTATTTCCTCACATTATTTGGTATTCTTTCTCTGTTAGGTCCAGTGGGAAGGTCAGGAACAATCGCAGAGCTGGATCTCATCCTGTAATATTTAAACTGAGTTCAGACTCTTGATGCTTGCGCTCTCTCACACTCCCTGTAATAATTCATAAAAAATTCATAGCAGAATCTAACCATAGATATACTACAGGTTTAGGTTAGTATTTAAGTCTTGATTAGAATGCAAGCCACGCATTCTGAATGGCATTTAAATGCTTTGGGCAATTACTTGAAATTCAGTTCATGCTTGTCTATAAAATACGGGGAGGGGGAAAGATCAAATAAACATTCTACAAATAAGGCAGATGCTATTTGCACCCTGGTGTAAATAGTGGGAGATGGCATTTGCAGCATGTTGTAAATAACAAAATAAATACTGTATTTACCTATTAAAATAGTTTGGAGATTTGTTAAGATGAGATCAGTCTGGATACATTGAAGGGTTAGTTCACCCAAAAATAAAAATTATGTCATTAATTACTCACCCTCATGTTGTTCCATTCCTGTAAGACTTTTGTTCCTCTTCGGAACACAAATGAAGATATTTTTGATGAAATCTGAGAGCTTTTCCACTTTGATGCTTCAAAAAAGTTCATAAAGAGATCGTAAAACTAATCCATATGAATTGAGCAGTTTACTCAAAATTGTCTAAAGAGACTCGATCGCTTTATATGATGAACAGATTTAATTTAGGCATTTATTAACCTATAAACATTGATCTAGCTCAACCGCACCTGCTTGACAAGCGAGAATAAACCTCTTGCAGAAGCTCGCTCAAACGTGCTGCATAACATGAGAATGAACCTCATTGGTTCTTGCAGAAGCTCAAACGTGCTGCATAACATGAGAATGAACCTCACTGGTTCTTGCAGAAGCTCAAACGTGCCGCGTAACATGAGAATGAACCTCATTGGTTCTTACAGAAGCTCAAACGTGCTGCATTACACGAGAATGAACCTCATTGGTTCTTGCAGAAGCTCAAACGTGCCGCGTAACATGAGAATGAACCTCATTGGTTCTTACAGAAGCTCAAACGTGCTGCATTACACGAGAATGAACCTCATTGGTTCTTGCTGAAGCTCAAAAGTGCTGCGTAACAAGAATGAGCCTCATTGGTCCTCGCACATCAAGCAAACATGCTTGAGCTTCCATTGACCACAACTGATGAGTGAGTGGATGAAATTTTATATATGAAAAAAAGCCTAAATTAAATTTGTTCATCATATAAAGCGATTGTGTCTCTTCAGAAAATTTAGGACTAAACCACTCAATTCATATGGATTAGTTTTACAATCTTTTTGTGAACTTTTGAAGCGCCAAAGTGGTAGTTGCGTAGCTGTCTGGAGGGACAGAAAGCTCTCAGATATCATTAAAAAGATCTGTCATCATTCACTCACCCTTATGTCATTTCAAACCCGTAAGACTTTCGTTCATCTTCAGAACAAAAATGGAGAAGTTTAATTTTTGGGTGAACTATCCCTTTAACTGTTTGTTTCAGAGGCTATGTTTACATGGAAAACTATTGGTCTCATTATAAATAGCCCAATTATTTTTTTTTTACAATGGCTCCTTCTCAGCTATTCCTTATTATACAGCTCCTAATGTATTAATTTGTAATTCAGCTCATGCAACTATCCAAAGTACTCTTTTTAGTTCCTTATGAGCAACATGGGTTTAAAGGGGTCATATAATGGTAGATGCACTTTTACCTGTTGATTGTACTGAAATGTGTGTTAGCAGTGCCTGTACACAACCATCATATAATGATAAAAATCCATCCAGTGTTTTTGTTTTAATCTCCTTATATGTTTTCCCCTGTCTCAAATCGAGCCGTTCAACCGTGTGACGTCACATGGTCGGACGCCCATCCCACGATTGTTGATTGACATCAGCGTTTCCACACAGACCCGCCCTGAGCGAGCTGTCATCATAATCCGTCATTGTTGATACGCAGAATGGCGTCTAAGCGATTGTGGTGTTCTGTTCTTCGGTGTAATAACGAACACAGCAGTCATTTTGATGTTCCTAAATCTAAACCGCTGACGAAGCAGTGGCTGAGTTTTATTTTCGAAGGGAATATTCCCCACGATCAACGTCAATGCTTTCATGTTTGCGCGAATCATTTCTCAACAGACTGCTTTATAAACGAGGGTCAGTATAAAGCTGGTTTTGCTAAGAAGCTGCTCCTGAAAAAAGAATCGGTACCAACTCTTCATGTCCCTGCTGCACCTCCAGAAGAAGTGAGTGTAAAGTTTTATTAACCTTTATATTAATCTTTGCAAATCACAAAAAAAAGTTTTTCATGACCATTAATTGTAACGTCAATCTGTCAATGAACTAACGTATACATCAGTAAACACAAAGCGTTCGTAGATCACTACTCTACTCTACCCTGCCAGTGCATACAAAAATAGATCAAAGTGACATTACGTTAACCAATCATTCAGAAACGTCCCGTTCTAGCCTTAATTGTCGAACTTTTTGCGGGCGTCATCTTGTTCCGGGTCCGACTCCGGATCAAATTGATACGGTTGCACAGATGTGTCCTCAGAGACTCCCGCTGCCATTCTTTCTCCAAAATATACCCTCACCTTTTGTCAAGGCAACACTCCACATGCGTTGTGTCAAAACGCCACCACAACAGAGGGGCGGAGTGAGCGAAGCTCATTATCATTTAAAGGCATATGCACTGAAATGGCGTGCTGAAAACAGAGCTGTTTTTGACCAGGTAAACTTAGTGTTTTCTTACAATACCAATGAGAATTTTTAATAAATGTATATTACAAAGTTTTCATTTAGACCCTAAACATTCATATGAACTTGTACAAAAATGGTATTATATGACCCCTTTAAAAATGGTGACCATCACTAGCCCAGATCTTTATCCACCACTTTAATCCACCACAAAATTGCATACTTCATCTTTAACACTTCACATGATGCTTCTGTAACATACAGAACAGAACAGTTAGATAGCCAATTAGAAAGTCATGTAAACTGCTTAATCTCAATAGTGTCGTATTTGGAATGAGACCAATATGATTACTGCAGTCCATATGAATATAGTTACTGCCTGTAACACCAGCAAAGCTAACCCATACGGTTCTCATTGGTATATCAAAAGCGAGGCCTGCCAGGATGCCAGCTGCTCCGAGTCCGTACTCGTGAATTTCACCAGCAGGACTTGAGTCGCTGCTGTTTCAACAAATGTAATGTGACACCTGCCGATCCAAACCCCAGGTAATTCGGCTTCCTCTTTGCTTCCTTTCCGCCAACCTACACCATCCTCAGAACCTCAGTAATTATTCGAGAGAAAATGGGAAATGTTTGATTTCCAGCCAAATACAACAGTCACTTCTGCAAGATGAATTAATTTACCCCCCTTTCCACATTAATCTCTTATTGGAGTCTGTTATTTGGCTGGAAAACCTTATAACTCAATCTGACAGATACGATTATGCCACTGAACTATAATTTGGTGGGGTTGTTTTTTTGTTTGTTTTTTACATTTGTTGATATTTCAGAATCTGTTTCCCAATCATTGAGACCCTAAATCACGTCCAGCACTCAACAATAAGAGAATCTCAAGAATGAAATGTGTTTTGCAACAAAAACACAGCAGCAAAGTACATTGGCTGTTTTCTGACAGATTATAGCATTTTTCTCAAGGGTAAATTAAATGAACCTTCAGATTGCTTCGGCCCATTTAACATCATCTTTGGCAATGCTCTTCCTATATTTCAAATATATAAATAGTTCAAATTCACCACAGTGTAAAAATTGAGCCAAATAAAGCTAATATGAGAGTAATCTTAATTTAACAACATTTTGATGGTCCACTTTAGACATTCCACCAACTATAAGTAACTTTGCAAGTACATGTCCACTTATTCTACTAACCCTAACCTGAAAGTCTACTAATACCAGTTGACATGTAGATAAATGAGAGTTAGTTGACTCATAGTTAGTAGAATGTCTAAAGTGGACTATCAAATTAACAAGTAACCAACCTTAAACAGAACATTTGTTTGTGCATATTTTGTGCAATTCAACATGGTGAGTGTCCAATTCAGTTCAAATTCAAACTCAAGATAGAAAACCAACTCACAAATGTTGCACAACCCTATCCCACAATTCAACACAACCCATCCCACCATCGGTCGGGATGTCATTGGGCGGCCCAGATTAGTGCAGTACCTTTGCCCTCCCATTTACTTTGCTTCGACTACAGGTCTATTACCCACCATGAGAACAGCAGTATTTCCTTTCCCCAAATGCTCATCTCTTTCCATTCAGGCACCTGCATCAGTGCCTGTCATTCAAACTCACTCTCCTCCTGTGGTCTTGATGGCTGCAAGTGCACCTGCAGTGTCTCCCCCTGTTCCCTGCCGCTCAATCTCTTACAGCCCCTACATTTTCAACCTGTTGGGCCCTTTCAGCCCATCGTGGGTTTTAATGACTGCTAGCACAATTTCAACTGGTGAGTTCATTTGGCTTCTACTGTGGTTATAGGTGATTGCTACTGTACCTATTTTCTATCCAGTCTACCAATCATCATCCTCATTTTCTACCACAGCTAGCTGGATTCCCTGAGTATATACTGCAAGAACAAGCAGAAAGCAAGTGGCTTATATTGTCTGTATCTCATGTTTGAAGTTTCACGCCACCTCTTTTGCAATCTTGGTGGCTGCCACTGAATTCGCAGTGCTCCCTTTGCACTCTATCCCTCTTGGGTTTGTTTTTATGTTCATTCATCCAGCATTCTCTCAAGTTCCATTTCTTTTCCCCAATCCAACCATATATCAATGTATGACAGTAGTCAACATTGCTTATAAAAAAAAAAAGTGTTGTCATACTGTACAATCAAGTCTACAACATGGTCCAAATACTCAGTTTCAGCTCATTAATTATCGGCTCATTTCGAGTTGACTTAAGCACATTTAGTTAGATTTGTGAATGAAATGCTCAGACCACTTTTGCTCAGATGTCACAAATTGGACATCACAACTAGGGTTTTAATTGGGATTTTGGAGAACCCAAACACATGGTGGCTGAAGCAAATAAATGTTGGATTAACAACAGAAGTTGCCAATATTTTTTTCTTGTAATGGATGGAAGTTTTGGCTCAGTTGAATCCTTGCCTACAACCGGTTTCTAGAATGAATCTCCTTTCATGAATACCAGCAAACATTTACTCTGGTTGCCCTAAACATGCAGTTCCTTGGTAGATGAGCTTTCAATACTTTCATATGAATTGTGAAAGCATACTAACCACTTCATTAAGCATTCATGTAATAAACATCGATCAGAACTTCAAAGCTAAAGATAGTTTTGGGAGAGAGCTCTCACTGCTAATGGATTTAACCAAAAGTGTTTCAGCTAAAATACACAAAAATGTTAACCTTTTCAACCTTCACACGATTCAACCACTTTCGACTTGCTCAACCATGCACATCAACTTCACATAGCTATAACTCTCAATTCTCTACATTGTTCTCTATCAGAATATGCTTACTAAAATATCTTGTGATCTCCATGGTCCAGATATTCAATTATTAAAATACTGAATTAAAACATGAAGGTTAAGTCTTATACATACTGTACATTTTATAAATCTGAACAAGCACAATTAAACCACTCGGCTTCAACATTCAATGCCAATAACTGGCATTATTAATTTATTTAGCATTATTTTATCCAGCCTCAACTTTAATAGAACATCTTTTCACCATGAATAATGAATGATTCACATCCAGACACTGTTTTTAGGAACACCCCAAACCCATCTTGCAGTTTTCAGATGTAACAGCCAGTCTCGACTCCAATCATCAAAGCAGATACACGAGCACAAATGCATTCAGACTCAGATATTACGCCCACGGATCACCCACGGTTCCTTTGCTGACCGTCTGATGCATATTACCACACAAAAGGCAAGAGCTGGAAGAAATGGCCAGTTCCAACCTCCAGGAGTCACAGTATCTTTTATAGGATACCAAGTTGATACAATGAGCGCTTTTAAGGGAGAAAGAAACTTCCAAGTTACTGGCATCTATAAGAGATATTCATAGTTTTGTTTGAGGCACTTTAGCTGCAAGTTCACTAGCTGAACTGTATATTAATTTTAAGTTATAATAATAATCTGCACTTGCCATCTATTTTTAAATACCGAATTGCTGTGTAGTAAGTTTTTTTTTTCAATGGCACTTCAGTGTATACCATTTCAGAAAATTAAATTATCTTTAATATACATTTTAACTAAACAAACTGTGATTCGTTGCTTTTTATGACTGTCAGACCCTTTCCGACCAGTTCTAGCCAAAAGTGGGTTTATGGCTAGAACAAGCTGTAAACAAATTTACCTGGGAAAAATTTTGAATTGGCTCACAGGTACTAATGTGAATTGGAATGACAGGAATAGGAATTTACTGAATCTAGACAGTTGTAGATTTTAAATCTATCTATCTGTCTGTCTGTCTGTCTGTCTGTCTGTCTGTCTGTCTGTCTGTCTGTCTGTCTGTCTGTCTGTCTGTCTGTCTGTCTGTCTGTCTGTCTGTCTGTCTGTCTGTCTGTCTGTCTGTCTGTCTGTCTGTCTGTCTGTCTGTCTGTCTGTCTGTCTGTCTGTCTGTCTGTCTGTCTGTCTGTCTGTCTGTCTGTCTGTCTGTCTGTCTGTCTGTCTGTCTGTCTGTCTGTCTGTCTGTCTGTCTGTCTGTCTGTCTGTCTGTCTGTCTGTCTGTCTGTCTGTCTGTCTGTCTGTCTGTCTGTCTGTCTGTCTGTCTGTCTGTCTGTCTGTCTGTCTGTCTGTCTGTCTGTCTGTCTGTCTGTCTGTCTGTCTGTCTGTCTGTCTGTCTGTCTGTCTGTCTGTCTGTCTGTCTGTCTGTCTGTCTGTCTGTCTGTCTGTCTGTCTGTCTGTCTGTCTGTCTGTCTGTCTGTCTGTCTGTCCGTCCGTCTGTCTGTCCGTCCGTCCGTCCAAACATTCAAGCGAGGCTGTCAAGCCAACATTCAAACTTTGTCTTGACAAATCTTGCTTTTGTTAAAAGTTTAGCTTTTTTGGTAGTTAGTGATGAATTTATCTTCTTTGCATTTCAATCAATTTTAATAGCAATAATAGCAATGTTTCAGTACTTCAGTTCAAATTCAGGAATTGCATGAGAATTTAAAAAGCATTGTCATTTCAAATCCTAATGGTGTATAACCCTGACAACCCTTGCACATGTATATTTCATAACAGAGATTGTCCACATGCAAAACTGAAATTGACACAGCAATCACACACTCTCTTGAGTTGAGTGTCAAGCTCAAGACCTGCCATTACAACTGACTAACCAAACTTTACAAACCTTTTCTACTTTGGCAATAGAGGGCAAATGCCACTGGCAGCTCTCTCTAATATAATTCTACCAATCATTTTCTACATATCCGTTTTTGAAACATATCATTACTTATAAAGATATAGCATTTGAGTTGATTTGTGTGAGCAGCTCATCGTTGGAATGAATAATATTCAATTGTCTCGACAGGCTATCTTCCTCATCAAAGTTCTGAGAAGTCTGATTGTCTTTGAATACATATATCTGGAGACGGCTCTGCCTACTGAATATTGCATGAACCTTTGCACTGTACAGAGCACCCATTCATATGATTCCCCCAGAGGACATATCCCACAATGCAATTCCCGGGTATTGCCATAGTGCCAGTGAGCCATATGCATTCCCAACTAATGCGGCTAATCCTTCCTGTCCTTTTTCCATTTCCCATTTTGAGGAGTACTGTTAGCGTCAGTTGCCCTGACTGATGCTACACATTTAAATACAAGCGAAATTCTTCCTTACCTAGCAATCTGTCATCAAAACGAATGAGGAGTGCAAGAATTCTGCGAGACAGAATCATATTTTCATTAAAAAGTTCAGGTTGCATTACAATTGCAGATATCTTTGCTGACATCAACAATTACATGCTAATGTATTTTTGCAAAAACCCTTTCGGAAATCAGTGTCTTTTCCCTCTCACTCTCTCTCAGAAAACCAGGTACGACAGTAGCGCGATAACACTTGATCTGCCTGATTCAACTGTAAATCCTCTGTGAGCGCTTTAAAAGCTTTCCCACGGGGGAGTAAAATATTCATACTAGCACTCGTGCGTTGCTAGTCATGGAGAGTGAGACAACCACATTAATTAATGAGATTATGTTTGAGCCGACAATACTATCTGTCAAATCCCATGAACTGGCAGAGAACAAGACTCCAAATTCTCCAAATTCAATTCTGGTTTGATTATGATTTGATTTAGCATCTAATAATAGGATATATTAAATTTAAGAATTAAAATAATCTCGGCTGTTTCAACCCATGTTTGGGTCAAATATAGACGAACCCAACCGTTGGGTTTAAAAATCTAAATAAAAATCTAAACCAACGGTTTGTCCATATTTGACCCAGTAAGGATTACTTTTTGTTGGTAGATTAGGGCTATTTTGACTACTTAAGTATGTTGCATGATAGTTTTAGAAAAAAAGGTTCAATGGAGTTTCTCTTTCAGGTTTTTTTTCTACTGATAAAGGATGTTTACAAGCTGTTCAATTCATACAATTTGAATTTTTGATTTTTTATCAAAATCAAAAATGAATTTGAAGAAAAATATTTTAAAAATAAATCCATAAATTGATCCCAGGTGGTATAGTGTTGCTAATTTTGAAATGATGCAGCTTTTCAGTGGCACATCTATTTATTGATTGAATAGCGTCGACACTGCAACATTACATTGATTTCATCCAAGAATATTTGAGAAATCAAGTTTGGTATGTTCAGCCATTTATAATAATAATAACTAGCAATGCCCGATTGAGCATGAAATGACTCTTTGAATCACTTCTCCAATAAATTGATCAAACAGTTTTCCAAATCAAAACTGCTCTGAAATGGTTCTGAAAAGATTCGTTAGAATCTTTGGAATCATTTGAAGCGGTTCCTCACTCAGTAAGCAAGATACTTTAGTTACATTTGAGGCTGCAATAAAAAAAAAAAACGTTCAACACTACAATTTAACCGTACAATTGTAATTCAATGCAATCACAATTTTAACTGAAGCTTTTCAAAGTTAAAGAGAAAAAAATAATTGCTTGCACTTTTTCAAATGAACCTGCAAAATGACTGGTTATTAATTTTATAGTCTATGAGAGTAGTGAATCAGAATCAGAAAATAATCAGAAATAACAATAGTTTTAATACAGTACAGACATAGCCAAACAGCCAGCATTCGAATAGCTGATATAGAGTCAAACAAAGTGAGGAACATGTGACTTACAGCTTGTGACCTCTGCAGATGTTCGTGTACATTAAGTCCTGGGCAGGGGGTGGAAACAGACTTTGGACTGAATATGGTATTGTACTGTGGCTTTGACCTCTGTGCGGATTTGGAATGTAAGGCATCTTCCTCCATGAAAGGCTTCTTCTGTCCCAGCACATCATTACTGTCTGCAACAATTGAACTATAATGAACTATAATGGTGACTTCTTACAACAAACAATCTAAATTAAAGATATTTTATGCCATGAGGTGTGTTTCTGTCTTTGGCAACAGCTTTCTGTATAGAAATGTCTTTGGTCCTGAGTTGTACGATGATTGAGAAACGGCGTGCTACTTTCAGCTTTTGTACTGTAAAATACTTATAAACCTGTTTGACCACTTTCATAATAGAATATACTTAAAGGGGTCATATATTAGTTAATTTGATTCTTTAGGGTCTAAATGAAACGTTTGTACTTTAATAAAAAATTCTCATTAGTATTGTAAGAAAACAAATTTTACCTGGTCAAAAACAGCTCTGTTTTCAGCACGACAATTAAGTATATATGCCTTTAAATGATAATGAGCTTTGCTCACCCCCGCGCCCTCCGTTCTGTGGGGCGTTTTGACACAACGCATGTGGAGTGTTGCCTTGACAACAGTTGAGGGTATATTTTGGAGAAAGAATGGCAGCGGGAGTCTCTGAGGACACATCTGTGCAACCGTATCAGTTTGAACCGGAGCACCCGGAACAAGAAGTTCGACAATTAAGGCTAGAACAGGACGTTTCTGAATGATTAGTTAACGTAATGTCACTTTGATCTATCTTTGTATGTACTGGCAGGGTAGAGTAGTGAGATACGAACGCTATGTGTTTACTGATGTATACGTACACAGTTTGTAATAACACAATAACCATATTGTTGGTCATTATAAACGTGGGATTATGAATTATATTGAGAAGTTGTACATAGAAAACATGCCGTAATGTACCCGGAGTGTAAACCTTAGCCGCATTCATCGTGAAGCGTGCAAGCGATTTGCAAAGATTAATATAAAGGTTAATAAAACTTTACACTCACTTCTTCTGGAGGTGCAGCAGGGACAAGAGTTGGTACCGATTCTTTTTTTCAACACACATTTCAGTACAATCAACTTGAAAAAGTGCATGTACCATTATATGACCCCTTTAAGTATTCACGTTTTCAATGCATTTGCTTATTACCTATTATGTTGAATACCTATTACCTACAAAGATATTTTCTACAAAATATTCATTATGCTGTAATGTTAAACACTCACCAGAAACTTGAGACGTTTTTGTTTTGAATGTCAGTAGCTGAATGTCAGATTCATTTACTGTGAAAACAGGCCCATGTTTCCCATTTGATTAACATTAATTAAATCAAAGTCCTAATGAAACTGAAATTTCTTAATTACATCAGCCATTCTCACCAGATGACAGACGTTAACCAAAATGACAGAGTACTCTGAAATACTATACATCACCAACATTTAAATTGTACCTGTATAGAATAAATCAGGCGAAAATTGAGCCAAATACAACACATCAATGCATAGACGACTTCACACAAAAGATCAGAGACCTATACCCCTGCAAAGCAATGCAGTTTATGCAATTCAGTGCAACAAAGAATACCCTGACATCAAGGAAACAGAACAATCCCTTTATAAGCCAATAGCTCAACACAAGAGAGCGAAAACCTCCAGGCAAGTCACAGCCATTTACCTGCATTTGAAGGACAAGGATCATTCGTTCAAGGGCAGTAATGTAAAGACTGTGGAGAGGACTGAGAAGTGAGAATCACATACTCTCTTGAGTAGGTACTTATTTGAATAAGTATTTACTTTGTAAGCTCTAAAAAAGTGTATTATATGTGGTATGAATGTGTGTAGTATGAATGTAATTTGCATACTACATTCGCCATGTTGTCATTATCATGTAACCTGCGCAGTGTCAGTTGCATCAGTTCATCCTAACCAGCCTCTCATTTTCAGAACTCTAACATGTCCTTAAAGGGACATTGACAGTCTACGCAACTACCACTTTGATGCTTCAAAAAGTTTATAAAGAGATCGTAAAACTAATCCATATCATTTAGTCCAACATTTTCTGAAGAGATACGATCGCTTTGTATGATGAAAGTGGTAGTTGCGCAGCTGTCAATGGAGGGACAGAAAGCTCTCAGATTTCATCAAAAAGCTCTTCATTTGTGTTCCGAAGATGAACGAAAGTAGTATGGGTTAGAAACGACATGAGTGTGAGTAATTAATGACAGGATTTTTATTTTTGGGTGAACTATCCCTTTAATCTCAACTGTGTGTTTCCTAAAGGCATTGTTACAACAGTAGTATATAACAACAGCACTGGTAAATTAATAAGCGCCTCGGACAACCCACTCTAAATAATTTAAATCAACCTTGATTAGTACAAAACTAATTTTTAAATTAGTGCAAATTTAAAAGCTCAAATCATTTTTTCAAAAATTGCAGTTGGTGCATACCATGTGATTTGCCTTAATTTACAATACATACATCAGGATATAAGGCCTATTTCAATACGCATGTCTAATTAATAATAATAAACAAATAAAAATCATTTAAAAATATGATTAAAACATGTTTTACACAAACACTTAGCAACTATTTAGTAGGGCTGGGTATCGTAACAAAATGTTCGATACCGATACCGATACCTTGACTTCGATACCGGTCCCTGAACGATACTTTTTCTGATACCAATTTTATGTAACCAGTTTTAACAATATAATGTAGCACACGTGTCAAATCATATTGCACTTGTTATTAGTATTAACCATAGGCCAGTAGGTTCGACTATGGAGGTGTAATGAAGACAACACTGGTTAAATGATAAAGTAAATCTTTGTATTTAAATGAACTATTAGAAATAATTGTGGATATTAAATAAAATAAAAAATGCAAATAAATCAACAAATTGTGAGTTTTTGCTCAATATCAAACCACAATTATATGGATTCAATTGAATTCACAATCAATTAACAATTTCACTTGACTCGATTCGTTCGATTAGTTGGGTGCACCCTCTAGGCTATAAGGATATCCTAGAATACTACACTTTCAATATCAAATACAATCCCATAAACATTTACAAATGGTCACAATTGTAAATTTGATAGCTCACTGAATCACATGCAAAAATAACTCATCCGAATTGAACAAGATGCATACAACAGTTCAGAAGAAAACAGTTAAATGAATCAGTTCAAAAGACTTGCTTGAACGAATCAGTTCCAAAAGGGTTGAATTCGAAAAGTTCAGTTCAAGTTCGTTAGAGGATCCGATTCAAAAGACTCGGTTCACTGATTCAGTTCGGAGAATCCAAAGTTCCTTAGAACCATGGAAAAATGATTCTATAGTCCAAAGGGAAAAATCGGTCGTGCAGGGAAATAAAATACTCTGACCAGTCTTGCAAAAACTAACTCAGTCCTGTTTAAAAAAACTAGCAGGCAATCAGAACTCTCCTACCCAATTCCACAGGTGTTCGTTTGAAACTCAAATCTTGCATCATTCAATGTTCATCTCGCTGGGAAGGCTCGCCATCTTGGGTCGTCACGCTGAAATGAACGCAGTTCCAGCGTAGTATAAAAAAAACACACCATTACTCTCAACTGTATTCTGTGCGCTTCTAAGTGCCTTGTCAGATTTACCGTGTTACCGGTCTTGGCAGCAATCTTGTCGAAAATATTGCATATATTGCATCGTGTTAGCCTACTTCTGGCATCGAGTCTGGCACATAGGTACACTTTGGATCATTTCCACATATTTTCTATCTATCTGGGTTGGGACGCTTACACACACACTAAGGCCCTGTCCCAAATGGAACCCTAAGCACTCGCGGTCTTCCTCTGAGTCCGCACTTTCGCGACGTAACGCCGCTTTGAATGTCGGGAAGAAGTCTGCTGTGGAGTCCGCATCAGCGCGGGCTCGGCAAAAGTGTGCATCAAGGGCGCAAATCGACCGCAGAGGGGGCGCTCGCGAGCACCCTTCTGAGATCTAAAAATGACAAATGGGACACACTGCGGTCTCACGGACTTAACGGACACGCGCACGCGGCAGCCATTGTAAGTCCACAAGACCGAAAGTGCACATGAAGTGTGCCATTTGGGATTGGGCCACACACTACAGCCTCACGTGCGACGACGACGAACCACGTCTCTGGGCAGCCGCGTAAACTAGTGTTTTTCCGCCACAGCCAATCATGCTTATTGTTTCACTGACGTTGACGAGATTAACCACTTAGGTACCGAAATTTGGTAGCGAAAAACAAGACATGTTTCGATACTCGGTAGTATCGAGGCAATTCGGTCGTTACCTAAAAAGTACCGATCGCTACCCAGCCCTACTATTTAGCAATAAATAAAGCACACATACACTATATAACCTCAACAACACATGCAGCTAGGTAACTGCAGAGTCCCTTATGAAGGTCCCAATTACTCATAATCACATTAAATACAGTATTTTTTTATGCTACAGTTTTCATATTGGTGAGATAAATCTATTGGAGATATTGGCATTAGTTTTGGCCTTAGCTCAGCAACTTTGAAACAGAGAGCTCTGTAACAGTGCACTTATGTGCTATTTAATATGTGCTGGCATGGGAAACATGCTGACTTGGCATTTATCAATCATAAAACAATGTACGACATAAGATACAATGATCTTTGAGAGTAATTTGCAATGTTATCTGGAAACCCAGCCACCATTTCTATCAAACTATTGTCTGCTTATTACGTTTTAGGTTTTCATTCTGTTTGGTGGACATTTAGGTTGTTGATTGTATCTGTTTCATTTGGCCCCTGTTTCCTCTGTGTAGTTCCTGTCTCATTCCTGTCTCGTTTTCTTAGTGACTAATTATGCCCTTGTTAATCTCCATAGTAACCTATGATTTTAACCTGTGTCTTGTTTACTGCAATTTCTTGTTTGGCTGTGTGTATATATACCCCTCAGTTTTCAGCTGTGTTTGTCAGTTCTTGTCACATGCAGAGTGGTTTTTGTTATCCGTCTTGGATTGCCGTCTCCTGTGCTTCTGTTTTGATAATGAAAGTTTTTGTCTTTGTGTCCTTGGACCGCGCCCTAACATAACATCATTCTTGTACATTTAGGGGCCGTTTACAAGACACCATTTTCAGCTAAAAACGGAACAATTTTGGCCGTTCATTTACAAATGAAAACGGAAACTTTTAAAAACGGTTTCAAAGGGTAATTTTTTTTTAAAACAATACCATTATTGTCTCTGTGTAAACCAAAAAACTGCTAATTCGTGAAACCGGTTACGTCATGCGCATTACGTGTTCAGTCTATAGGTGCGTAGTGTTTCTTTACAAAGTGACATCGCCAACTACTGGCCTGGCAGCATAGAAAAGCATTTTAAAACATTTTCACTGATAATTTTGACCATGTTGTTGTGAAAAACGCAAAATGTGCCTTCCATATTTCTTTCAGCCACAGAACAGCCTAGAGCTGAGACTGAGCGAACATATATATATATATATGGTTTTCTAAGTAATTAATCAGTGCATCATATTTATAGCCAAATAGTCACTTAAGCTGACAGATAATTTATGTGTTTGAACACGGTAAGGCGGAAACATTAAATTCAGAATCTACTGCTTTCTAAAGGAGCTTTAGTGACAATTAATCAATCAACCAATCAGACCAAAATCGTTATGTTTGGCCAGATTTTAGTGCTTCGCCTCTATAGTCTGTCTGTTCAAAGCATGCCTGCATCAATCTTTGCCCTATTATCTTGATTAATCCTCATGTTCTATTGAGATTGACATTACATTCTTTATGTTTGGGGTCACAAAGTCTCCAGCACCTTATGTCTAACAGGTTTGTGGATTATTCAGAAATGAATAGTGAATGCCTTTTGAATTACTATTTAATTGGACTTCATTTGAATTGAGGTAGCAAACAGGAGGCAGAATTGCAATTTGAAAAGTAGAAATCAAACAAATCAAATTTAATCAAATTTCAAAGAATTTTAACTAAAAAAGCCAAGTTGTTTTCTAAACTGAGCCCAGATTTGTCAAGCCAAATTTCAAAGTTTGTCTAGAGAGTCTTGTCTAAAAACTAAAAAGTTTCTTCTAAGTATGATGTAGTTTACGATATATTACAACAAATTATATAAATATTAACATTTTCATTTAATAAATTAATTGATAAGTTAAAAATAAAAATTACAAATTTTAACCATAAATTAACTTTTTGAAATGTAGGGTATGTTTACTTGACAGTGATGTAGTAAAAATGGAAGCTTTTTTTGAAAAGTTTTGCGTACAGACGACAACATTGTCAAAACAATCCCCGTTCACACAAAACGGTGAAAACGTCAAAAAAAAAAAAAAAAGCTTTATTATTCATGCCAGGCTAGTACGATGTCACTTTGTAAAGAAACACTGCGTCTATAGACTATGGACGCAAGACGTCACTCTTTTCACAAATTCGCGATTTTGTAGTTTATATAATGACGGTAACATTATATAACGGTAACAGTATTGTTTTCAAAAACTTGCACTTTGGATCCCATTTTTCAAAAGTTTAAGCTTTCAAGCTTCCAAAACGCAATTGTCGTGTAAACGAATGGCCAAAACTTTCAGTTTTAGTTGTTCCATTTTTAAAACACTGTCGTATAAACGGCCCCTCAAATACTGATTTTTTTCTACAACCCTAATGTATAATAGCTAGAAATATTTGGAAATGTATATCTTTGTTCTTTTTAAATGAGGTGTTCCTTAAAACACACTTTATTATCATATGCAAATCCAAATCCTGAAAATTTTCCAATGAAATCAGGGTGGAAAATGTGCAACAACAAAAAAAAAGTAACTTTACCAATCTCACCCTTAAATATATGCTCCTTTTTTACATTGGGGTCTCTGAATCCCCAACAGGCGTTACGGGGTGTGTAGGCAGGAAGCACGAGGAGATCAGGATTTCCAAAAACAATATACTTTACTAATAGATCAAACTGGTACAGGCAGGAAAACAGACAGAGGATACACACATCTTACATAAACGAGAACCGACCAGGAGTGAGGGAGAACACAGGGTTTACATACACAGAGAACAGATTAGGGAAACAAGGCACAGCTGGGGCAAATGAACTAGATACAGGTGAATAAACTAAACACTAACGAGGAGCGGGAAACTGGAAACAGGACTGAACCAAATACACAAAGAACGGGGGAAACACAGGACATACATGTAACAACAGGCCATTAGGGGGAAATTTACAGCTGTTGTGTGCAGGACTGTAGACCTTCAGGGAATTTCACAGTAAAATACAGAACATGAATAATGGTGAACTGTAGTGATTGACACCCGTTGGAGATGCTTGATATTCTCCTGAGATATGGTCCATAGTGTATGCTGGATATTTTCAGGCTGCCCTTTAAATCTGAAAACAGATCTCCACACCACTGATGCTTTCCTTTGGTTCCCTCAGCACTGTCCGTCAAAGTGCACACGGGATGGAGCAATGGCGGTTTCATCCTCAAAGCACCGCCAAGATGTTACAGCCAAACCATTGAAATTCGGGCATACAAATGAGTTACTGCGATTATCTGGCTTCGCCTTTAGCCAGTTTGTTCAAAAATAGTCCAAAACATGCCAGTCAGTTGATTTTTAACGAGGGTTAATTAGTGTTTTTGAACAACAAACTAAACGGCACATTTGGGAATCAGTGCTGAAACCGCGTAATAGCCGGAAAATGAGCGGGATGGCGTGACAAAAAGCTAATCATGCTTTCAAACCGCTGATAAATTAGCATTCAGTCAATGATGCCGCACGTCCTGCTTTGCCTTTCCAGAGATGATGGATTTGACGTACATTTGAAGGGCAGAGTGGAAATGAAAGACCGCCTTCAAACAATCATTCCTCCGAAACTTTCGACAATTTTAATTTTACTCATCATGAAAGTTACATATGAAGGGGAAAAGATGCAACGCAGCATTCCAAGAGTTGGCAGCATATCGAAAGGCAATAAAGGGTTGTAAAAATATGATCTCTCTCTCTGTAACGTTCACTTTTCTCACACTCTCTCTCCGCATGATACGACCCATTTGGACTTGTTTGTACTGAGATGTGAGCTTTTGCTGTGCCATTATGAAATATTAGCAATTATGGTCAATTTATTCCTGGTTTTCATCCTCGCCAGCATTAAAATATGTTTAGAGGCGGTGTTTGTAGAATGAGGCTTTTAGAAAGTAGAAAAAGATGGATGGAAATGTTTATCACATGACCTCCACTTATTGCCTGGAAAATGGCTTTATAGGGTCTCAGGATTCAAGCACACATTACCCACATTAGTAATTGCTTTATATGAAAATGTCTTGTTTCAATATTTCACTTTGCAAATTATCATAAAAAAAAAACAGAAATTACTTAAAAAGTGCAAAAGATGAACTGATTTTTAGAGCAAAAGAGCAAGTTTGTCCATATGCTCCAAATGTTAAAAAAGAAAACACTTAAAGGGTTAGTTCACCCAAAAATGAAAATTAAGTCATTAATTACTCACCCCCATGCTGTACCAACCCCGTAAGACCTTCGTTCGTCTTCGGAACACAAATGAAGATATTTTTGATTAAATGTGACAGCTGGATCACTCCTCCATAGGCTCCCTAAGGGAATGAAACCTGACGGCCCAGAAAGTCATTAAAGAAAATGTTTAAATATTAACTATAAGTTTATCAAGCAACGAGAATACTTTTTGTGCGAAAAAAACAAACAAAAATAACGACTTTATTCGACTATTCCTTTTCTTCCTTGTAGGCCTGAAACGAGACTTCAAGAGATTTCCACGACGCATGCGCGAGAATTGCGATCTCCTTCAACTACTTCAGTTCTCGCGCGTGCGCGTCGTGGAAATCTCTTGAAGTCTCGTTTCAGGCCTACAAGGAAGAAAAGGAATAGTCGAATAAAGTCGTTATTTTTGTTTGTTTTTTCGCACAAGAAGTATTCTCGTCGCTTGATAAACTTATAGTTGAGCCACTGTTGTGACATGGAATATTTAAACATTTTCTTTAATGACTTTCTGGGCCGTCAAGTTTCATTCCCTTAGGGAGCCTATGGAGGAGTGATCCACCTCTCAGATTTAATCATAAATATCTTCATTTGTGTTCCGAAGACGAACGAAGGTCTTACGGGGTTGGTACAGCATGGGGGTGAGTAATTAATGACTTAATTTTCATTTTTGGGTGAACTAACCCTTTAAGGATTGTCATGACGCATCTTAAGATGTAGCTAACATTAACAATCAGATTTATAAAACTCAATAGTTCACGTTTAATTTAATTTAATTAAAATTGCTCTAAAAAGCAATATCTTAATTTTTCTACTCAAGTTATTAATTGAATCTAGTTTTTTTTCTGGTTTTATCTTGTATTAAGGATGTTTAGAAAATTATTCTGTGGGAAAAATAATGGTTAATAAAATAGTTTTTGGTCTTCAGGTTTATGCATGGAAATGCTAAAAGGTTTGCATCTGTCCTCTGTTGTTTCGGGCATCTCAATAACTTGATAATATCTGTCCGTTAATATGTATTCACTATCTGTTCACCTCTGTTGAATATCTATTAAACCTTTTAGCGAGCAAAGCGCCGGTGATCTGTTTTGTTTGTGACACAGTGGTGAAATCATATTTGAGGGCCGAAACTTTGTTTTTACGAGATGGATCTATTGCCGCAGGAAGATGTCAAGACCCGAAATGCAGAGAGACCATTACCATAAAATTAACATTTTAATTAAGCCAATCCATAAACTGCATCAAAATACTTCATATTAATAAATGCATTTCTATTTATTGCAATCTGCAGTGGACTTCAAACAAGTGGGCCTGTCCTGACCTGAAATGAAACTTCCCACATACCTCTATAGGGATCCATTATATCCATTACTTTTGGCCATCTTGGCTAAATTATGATCCATGCATATGAATTCCAGGCCAAAGGCTGTGTGATATTTCAGAGGGCGAATCCCACTGGGAGAAGCGATGAGGCAAAGCGCTTGTTTGGGGCATGATTAGGCTATAACTTCCGAAGTTCTGCAAACAAAAACATAATCAATATTTAATGAGTATCTATAATGACATAGGGAGGAGCTCACAACTCCTTCTGACCTCGGTAAATACTGTAATTTAACTTTTTTTAAACTACCATGAACTGTTTTGAACCAGGCTGACATATACAGTAGACTTTCTTCAATAAAAGTTGTTTTTGGAAGTTGTGGTCATATAGGTTACATGAAGCATAAGATCATTCCTTTTTGAATCTTAATAAGGTGCATTCTCGTGCCATGAAGGAAACGGATTTAATAGTTTAATTCACACCTTAATTAAACCATGTTTTAGGTGATCAACCTCTGTGGGGCCAGTTATAATTGTGTTTAATACATTCTCATTTTCAACCCAGGCAGCCCAGTAAATGCTGGCCTCTGCAATTATGACTGTTGGCGCCATACTGGCTGTTTCTTTAATCACAAAAGTCAATAGGACTTTTTGTTTTATTTTTGGTCCTTTAGGAACAGTGAAAGACAGATTCACATTCACGTTGCCTCACTGAGTCGAGACACGTGCATGAACCATCGTGCCACCACTTCGACATCAAACCAAATCATGATATGATCTCCTTAAAAAAAAAAAAAAAAGGTTAAATGGATTTTTGCATCTCAGGAAACTAAACAGTGTTTTAAAGAAAATCAAAAGTTCTAATCTAGTCTAAAGTATCTATCCATCCATCTATGTCTCTCTGTCTATCCATCCATCTGTCTCTCCATCCATCTATCCCTCCGTCCATCCATCCATCTGTCTCCCCATCCATCCATCCATCCATCTATATCTATATCTGTCTATCCAACCATTTATCCAGCCATCCGTCAGTTCATCCACCCATCCATCTATCTGTCTGTCTATCCATCCATCCATAGTCTACCCATCCATCTACCCACCTATCTATCTACAATTCCTTCATCCATTCATCCATCTCTCATTTGTCTGTCTATCCATCTATCCTTCCATCCATCCATCTATCTGTCTGTCTATCCATCCATCAGTCTACCCATCCATCTAGCCACCTATGTACAATTCCTTCATCCATCCATCCAACTCTCATTTGTCTGTCTATCCATCTATCCATCCATCCATCTTTCGCTTGTATGTCTATCCTTCTATCCATCTATCTATCTATCAATCCATTCATCCATCCATCCATCTATCTATCCTTCCGTCTATCTTGTGAAATTGAAATTGAGGGGGAATGTGTAAAACGTGTCACTCTGAATAAATGATTTATATATTAAGTTTCTTCTAGCTCACTTCTCTTATGGTGATGGCACCACTGATCCGAGCTGACTCTAATGCTGTTGAACGTGATTTTGAATATAGCTAGGTAAATGAATTATTCACTTCAGCTGAAAATTTCATGAGGAAGGAAATTATGTAAAGTACTGTGGTCCTTATCTTTGCTTTTCTCATCTATGTTGTTTGGTAAAGTGAAAATGAACTCTACTCTTAATAGGATTTTTACTAAAGGTCGTAACTAAATGCAAAGATCTACCTCTCTTCAGGAAATATTTATAATGTTTGGGTCAAAAAAAAAACTGAGGATGCATTAGGCCATCTTGGATTTCTGTCATTAAAATCTGGGAATTCATAGAAAGCTTACATTAATAAGAAATATTTCAGATTCTAGGTCACAAATCAAATAACCAAAACTGTGATGCTGTCCAAGTCAGACCAACCCGATCTCATGAGATAACGTAAGTATTTTACAAGGTGGTGATTTCGTATGAATTTATATTCTAGAAAAAAGAAGGTCCAAACCTAAACTTAACCCTCATTGAAGAGGAGACAGATTATACAAAAACGTACAAATGACATACAAATCCATAAAGTTTAGCCACGAATTGAGCAAAATGTAAAAAGGAGAACTACCAGGAGATTTTGTTGTACAGATGGTCAGATGTTCTTGCTTCCTTTGAAGCACAAGATGCTCTTTGGATCATTCTCAAATTATGCTGGAGAACATAATAATCTTAGAATTTTCCACAAACTTGTGGAGTTCATGCAGGTTAAGCATGTTAATAAAAGGGAGAGTTCAGCGAAAAATCATTGACTCCCAATCATGTCGTGACAAATCTGCGACATTCTTTCTTCAGAGGGAACTTAAAAGATAATTTCAATATGTTTCAATACAATAGAAGTAAACTGTTTAGTCTAACATTCTTTAAAATATCGTCTTTCCTTTTATTTTTTGCTGCAGAAGCAAGTCAATTATACAGGTTTGGAATGACATTTGGGTGAATAAACGATGACAGAATGAACTACTCCTTTTAAGGGAAAAGCCGGTGTATCAGAATAATGAAAAACTGTATGTTTGATCTGAAGATAAATGTTAAGGGTTAACTACTTTTGTCTAAAAAAATGCAAAAATCTAAAGCCTTTGATGAATGCGTCAAATTCAAATGAAATGCACGACGAAGCTCTTTTGAAATAAAGCTGTGAACTACACTGCCTGTGACAACCTGTTCTCATTCACAGTCCACGCACTGTTTCTCTGCGCATGTGACTTTGTGTCTCACAATCCGAATGCTTCTGTTCCACAATGCACACATTGTTCATTCAGAAGGAATTGCATTACACTTTCAAGTTTGTGCTACTGGGCACTTTATGTGTGTGTGTGTGTGTGTGTGTGTGGGGGGGGGGGGGGGATATATATATATGTGTGCACATGTCTGTCTGCTGTGTACCCGGGACAAAGGGCAGTTAGCATTTAGAAGAATTAAGGACTGTCAGCTTCTATCTGATGGTGTGGGGAAGTCCTTAAATCTCTGAGCCGGTGCGATCAGTCTCTGTCTAGCCGTCTAGCGAGAAAAAGATAGATGCATTCAATAATCGTGGTCTTGAGAACTCTGCAGGAAATGATTAAGAGTGATAAATAGGGGACAGGGTTTTTTTTTCTCACATCCATTTGACATTTTTATGCCTTTGGTGCCACGGACAAGGACAGAGGAGAGAGAGTATAAGACAACCAGCTGCCATTGAGTCAGATGTCATTTTAGAAACAATAAAGGGAGATTGTTTGAAAGCACTTTCTAACCACACTTGAGCAGCAGTTGGCATAGAAAAAGTTTGAATCTCGTCTCGAAGAGGCGTATTATCCCTTTTTTTAAAGTCTTGATTTTGTTTTTGAGGTCTACTAGAATAGTTTCTCATGATTCAATGTTCAAACACATCATTTTTCAACATATTTTACATTGTTGCAGCACCTCACTTCCGAGTCTGTCAGTAACGCTCTGTTTAGTTTTGATTTCTTATGTATGATTTAGCAAAAATCGTACAAATTCGTACGAGTGAGGTTGTATGAATTTGTACGAATTAGCCACCTCGTAAAATATGTATGACTCCCGAAACTTCCGCCAGACTCGGGATGTCTGCAATCTGTGGCTTTTTTGAAGCGCGAACGTTGTCAACATAACTCACTGGAAATCCAAAAAACTTCCACACCTGCGACTTCAATGAAAGAGGAGTGGGTTCAAGTTCTGTCGATGGGTCTCCTGCATCTGCAGTTGCCATGCTATCTTTTGAATGGCTGTAGCTAAGTTAGAGGAGGTTGACCATAGACTCGCAGCACTTCAACACACGTGGTTTTTTTCCGCTTGGCACGCCAACTGGACGTGACATGGGGGCGTGGCAGCATCGACGATTCAATTTTTTTATTCGAAGTCTGAGATTGTGACTTAATTTTGGTCGATTTCGATTTAAAATCGAAATCGTTACACCCTTATTAAAAGGGTAATCAGTCAACAATCAGTCAAGTCACAAAACAGGCAAAGGTCATAAACACAGACAGACAATTCAAAACACACAACAGGGTAGAAGGCACGAGCAAACAGGATAATCCAAAAAAACAGGCAGATGATCAAAACTAAGGAAACAGGAAACCAGAGAGAGCACTCATAATTGCAGTGTTCACACATACAAGACTTCGCAATGAATGACTGAGTAGACCAGGCTTATATAAGCAGAGGCAATGAGCTAATGAGACACAGCCGAATGCAATTACTCATGATGAGTCCATGCAGTGAGTTCTGGGAAATGTAGTCTGTAATGGAGTGGATGGAGATCCAGCTGGTGATCGTGATATCCTCCTTCTGAAAAGCGCAATGTGCTCTGATTGTTCATCTGTCAACCACTTAGAGCGTTTGGGAAAAGTCACACCACTTACCATAACTACAAGCTTCAACACGCTATAATCCAACTCAACTCAGGCCTCATCCACGTATTTTTGCACATGCCTTGGCTGGGAATTATTTAAATGAGGAATATTGTGACGTGTTCGTTCCAGGAAGAGAACTGAAGACTACAATGGAGGCGTTTCAGTGAGTTCAGAAACAGTGCGCACTGATATAACGAATAACTGGCTTTGGAGTGACTTTGTGCTTTACTTTTCAGACCCTTTTTATGCTAACAGCAGCATTACACACTAAAGAAAGTTGAACATTTAAAAAAGGCATAATACGTCCTCTTTAAAACTTAAATAGAAAGCAGATGTGTATGTCTGTGTAGGCATACTATGCGTAAAAGTGTTTAGATGTAATTAATGCATTGACATTTACATCGTAGTGTCTAACTTTCCATCGTTAGCTGATAAAAGGATGTAGTATGAAAACAAGGCATGTTGTCTATCCCTCTTATATTTCATTTGCACTCATCTGAGAAACAAGAGGAAATCAATTTTTGGGACTGTTACTTGAATTTTCACAAGAACTTTGTAATACGTGATAAATATTATTTTTCTTGGGTCTCAAAGTTTATTTCAAAGCTTTTTTTCTCTCAAAGCTTTTTTTCTGGAACAGATCAAGCAGATCTAGTTATAATTCAGCATTATGAGATTTATATCCTTAAAAATAGCGCATAATCAATTATATATATTTTAAATCTCAGTGTCTGACTCTTTCTTGATTTTATGTTAGCGATACAGCACTCCGTTGTAGGATATCAAGTGTCACAGTCTCTAAGACATCTCCTCACATTAATAGGAGTGTCAGGTGAGAGTTGCCTCATCACTTCAAGATCTCTTACCCTGACCTCCATGGCAAATGAGCCATATACTGAGCCAGAAGTCAATGGGAGGACATGATCTATAGACAGACAAATCTCTGAACAGCAGTTTCTTTCTGTCTAGGTCACTTAGTCATCAGCAAACCAAAGTGGGTCATGACATCTAATATTAAAGAAATAATTCCGAATAATTTACTCACCCTCATGTTGTTTCTTTCCTCTGTGGAATGCAAAAGATGGTGAAGAACACCCTGGTCATGCTATTTAAAATAATTAGGAGTGAATGAGAATTGGATCTGTAAAGCTCTAAAATGACAAAAATTATATATATAGTACCATAGGTTGTCCTTACCACTTGTCCAATATTTTTCCAAGTCCTCTGAAAGCAAATGATAGATCTGTGTAACAACCAGTCTGAAATGTGAGTCATTATTAAATGTCAATCTTGACATCTGTCCTATCTCTCCTTGGAGCTATACATATCTGATGCATTGACGAATCGTTCTTTTTTGAGTCAGCTCTTCAATGAATCAGTTGATCCATAAATCACATTGAACCGGATCATGAGTGAAATTTGGGTTTGTTCCTCACACAAATCATCAGCCAGTAAAAAAATCTCCATTTGTGTTCTACGGAGCAAAGTAAGTCATAGAAGGTATGACAGAATGTGTATTTTTGGGTGAGCCATTCCTCTAACTTAGGGAATAAATTAGCTGATAACTAGAAAAAGACTTATAGTATGAAAACAAGGCATAATTTCTATCTCTCCCTTAAATATCAGTTGCTGAGAAACGATACTAACTGGAAATCAAGTTTTGGGACTGTTACAGCACAAGAAGTTGTGGATTTTGGCTTCAGAGTTGAATCATTGAATCAAGGCACATGTTGACTAGAGCTCAGTCAACAAACCAAAAAAGGGCCACTTTTAAATGAAATACAATAGATGACACAGAGCAACTCAAGTGACTTTAATAGATTATTTATCATAAGAAACCGTACTCAAGGAGTCCCAAAATCCCATACGTAACTGTACAGAACAGCTCTGCCCACAGTAATACAGTGTTTGTTTGAAATGTATGAAATCCCTGGCCATTTATTTTTTATATAGGTCACTCGAGAGAACTGATAAATGGGATTGTCCAGACTAACTTCTTATCTGTTCGTTTATATGCCTCATTAAGCAGCACTCAGAGAGTTATTGATGTGCTTTGTCTAATTCATCATTTATGTTAGTCTTTAGTCTGACAATCTCTCTCCAAGATCTTGTCTCTGGCTGAAAAAAAAAAAAAAAAAAACTTTTTCAGTGATCATCTTCCAGTTCCAGTTCGAGTAAGGAGATACACTTTTTTATTTATATATCATATCCACAACATTCAAGTGAACACCGGAGCACAATGCATTGGAGCATGTGTAGTATAACACAGAAAAAAAGATCCAGTGATTAAGTAAATATATAAAGACTATTGTTATAAAATTGTTTTTAAAAATCTAGCTTGAATTTTTATTAACATTAATTATTATGAAAATGTATTAGATCAGGATAGATCAGATTAAAAAGATCCATCAGATTTGTAGGAAAATATTACACTCAAAAAAAATGCAGGGTTAAAAAATAACCCAACCTTAACCACGCTGCTGGGTCACTATTGGACAGAACACGCGCTGGGTTGATTTGACCAAAGTGCTGGGTTTTACCATTTAACCCATATTTATTGGTCATTCATTTGACCCAACCAGTGGGTGAAATTAACCCTCTTGCTGGGTTAAGTCTTACTCGTGTGCTGTTTCCTGTCTCATTGCCTTAATAAAATTAGTAACAAATATTTGTTATATTACGAATGTAAAATAATTATTGTCTCTGTAATACAATAAATCAGAAAGGCCACTGTATGTGATTTCAATCTCATTTAATTGTTTTTTTTTCTTTTACATTTTTAATACATTTCTTTAATACTTTTTTGTATACAAGTATTGAATACACGTGTTAAGGTTCATTAAGTAACGTCATACACCACTGAAAACATAGTTATATATATTATATTGGATTTCTGTCAACAGATCCTCCAAAATATTACACAATGCACCTTTAAAAGTCATTAAGCAACTAATTTAAACTCTTATACGATTACGATTAGCATCAAGCATATTTTGCATTCGTCCACCTGTGCAAGAACCCCCTTTAAGCATGTGCGATGTTTCAGATAGCATGTCAAGTGTAAACACATGAATCGGAAATGGGTCACAATTGAAAGTACGTGTAAACGGACGGTCAAAAAAATCAGATATAGGCAACAAGTCAAAATTGGGCATCAAGACCTGCAGTGTAAACGAGGCCAAAGATAAACAGCCTCCAGAAAGACTCGGTCTCGATGGCGTGGCCTGGAACAATGGCAAAGGTCTGACATGTCCCCCTCGTCTCGTCCCTGAGGCACAGAAAGTGCAGCAAGCAATGATCCAGTCCTCTCATTCTGTAAATATTCAACCATGTTGGTCCAGACCTGTTGATTACACACAATCACTTAGGGTTTTGCAATATAACTGACATGCAAGTTAAGCTTTTTTTGTGGAAGTACAAAAAAAATTATTGCAAACATTACCAAATATGAAAAACAAACAAAATGTCTATTTACATTCAGTATTTGCAAACTGAATTTTAGTAATAAGAGAGTAAGAGAATAAGAGATATGTCTATGACGAGTCTCCCAGGTACTGTGCTACTCCGCCAGTCTAAAATAGTCTGAATTTAAACACTTATAGGTGTACTGTTGTTAGTGATTCAGGATAAGACAAAAAAAATACAAAAAATAAATAAACGATTTGGAAAATGGATTCATGATTTACATTTTATACATGATATACATTTTGTACATTTTGAGCACAAAAAAGTTATGGACTGCAGCTTTAAAAATTAACAAAAATCTATAAAAAAATAAAAATAAAAAAAAAACAGAGATGGCGGCAGAGAGGATTGCAGCTTTAATTATTCTAACCCTAAATTATTTTTATAGTTATCAAGCATATCAAACAGTGCAAACGTCTACCCTTATTAAAGTAGAAAGACTAGAGCAAATCTTACAAGGTTGCATGTCAATAAAGGATCTCTGGGCCTCCTCTGTGATGATGGGTCTGAACACCTTCCCTCCTCTCCAGTAGATGGATGGTGGAAGCAGAGTTGCAGGTCCTTCGAAGCTGTCTCCCCATTTAGCAGCTAAACAATTTGACCATACATAAAGTTGCATTAACATTTAAATAGTATGCTGTAGCCTATATAACAATTCATTTTCAAAAGTAGCATTTCTGACTTTTCTGCCCTGGTGTTCATTGGTAACCAAGTAGATCATTTTACATGACCACTGTCATACTAAATTAGTCTTAGTAACGTTACCTCAAGTTTTAACAACTTGTAATGGGGTTTCAGGGCGAGAAAATTATTAACATGAAATCGATTTATTTCTCCTTTCCTCAGTCGTTGTTTGTAAAGATTGCACGTCATACGTTTACTAAAAAAAAAACTATCAAGCTCTTGAAAGTTTTTTTCGTGTACAAAAACGATCCTGGGTTCCGACAGAGACATTACAGAAGACAAACGCAGACTGTGCTGGAACCTACCCCGGTCGCTTCTTCTGTTTTGACGAGTAGCTAAATATGCCAGCAGACTTTCCACACACGACTCACTAACGTTAGCTACATTTGCCTAGACTTATTTCGGGCCGATTTTACGTGCGAGCCCTGAGGGACTAAAACATACTGCGCTTGTATTAATTCAAATCGCTTTCCTAACTTTTAAATACGCAACGTCCACAATGAATACGATAATTACGTGATGAATTTACAATTTAAACTGCATATTTCAAAAAGGCTGCTGATATAGCTGGATTTACAACTAAGGATTTAACGATGCGGCATTTTGTCAAAAAATCTAGCCGGCTAGCTATTTAATGTTTCACAGAATACGTTACCCCTTACACTTCCATATCAAAAGATTATGTTGAACAGTGAAATGAGCTTGCTGTTACCACAACTCGTTGAAAATATAGGTAAACATTCATATAAACTTACCATAAAAACACTGCCTGCTCCGAGTGGCGTGCTCCTCGAGTCAGAAGTGGAGAATCCAGAATGTTCCGCAAAGAATGAAAACGTAATAAACCAGTTGCTTGGTCAAAATAACCCAACCGCCGGTTTATTTGTGAATGACCCCCTTTCAACTCATTTGACCCAGCATGAACAACCCATAAACGTGTTTGCAGTACCCCAAACAACCCAGCATTTTGACCCAGCACAATCAACCCAACAATGTGTTTACAGAAACAACCCAGCATTTTTTTGAGTGTAGGTTATAGTTATTCTAATTTGATTTCAAACTACATCTTAAAGATGTATAGATTTCACTCGGTCTGCAAAAACTTGCCAATGGAATTTTAAGTAAATCGTATTTGTCTGCTATGTCAAGGCTCTGACAAGCAAGCAGAATGCATGCTTTTCTATGTGAAATTTTATCATCATGTGTTATAATGCTTATTATGCATTCCATGCTCTTTTGATTCAATTGTGCCTGGGGAAAATGACCTTTCGCCCACTAAGAGAGCTTCTTTATATCTAGGCAGAAAGATTGTGCCTTGCAATTAATTTTGATGAATACACTTTTGTGGAATAGTCAGCGTGAAGGCCAAATTTCCGGGCGCAAATGTTATCTTGAGATTCAGGCCCATATTTCCTCCTCCTGTCACTGTTTATGTCTCTCTTTCTCTTTCTCTCTCCCTTCTGAAAACTGCAAACATTGACCAAGCTGTTCCTTTATTCATTTAATTTATCTTCTGCCAATCCACACAAATGCGGTTGACAATTAGCTTATTAGCAAGACTAGATAAAAGACTAGGGGGGTTACTCTGGGTTCGGGCCCTCCCCTCGGACAGCAAGCCAAATACACATAACCTTTACTGCAAGTGTGAACTCGTGAAATGATAACGAGTTTATTTTATGCGTTTGCATATGCAATAGCCTAAACCCTTTACTTCAACTTGTAACGTCATAAAACATGTCTCCACGGATACAGTAAAGTAATTTTTCTTCAACAAAAAAAAAACAAAAAGAAAGTACAAAAAGAGGTAAAGATTGTGAAATTAAGGTGGTGACTGATGCATGTGGAGTAAGAAGCCGCTCTATAAAGAGGGCAGAAGATTCAGAGGGGTGGTGATGTGGTTCACAATTTTGTTCTGTTCCTTGACCTCAAGAACACCCCTTGAATGTACTTCAGAAACGGGAGGAGGAGAGACAAAGCGATGGATGTATAGCAGCGGTGACAAAGAGCAATCAGCAAGAAAAGTGACTACTTTAGCAAGAGGTCTCATTTTATGCAAATCTCAAATTAACTTTATGATGATGCATGGTAGGATGTAAATTATATACAGTTAAGCTTTATAATTGACGAGCATTCCATTTCTTGCTTTATGTCTGATTGGTGAAAAAAGTTCTCAAACTGAGGAACTATTAACTAAATGGACAGCTTTAAATGCAGTGCGAAGATGCGATCAAAAGCAATATAGAACAACTGTAAAACTGCCACATGCGCACACTTTGGATTTGCAGCCAATTACAAAAGCAATGGTTAAAAACAACCTTTTGCCGAAATTCCTTGACGCATATGCAGCCTCAATACAATTCACAGATATTATCACCCTGAAATAGAAGCACCAGATGGGGCCAGCAGAACACACACTCCCCCACTGTTTTTATGCAAACACTTATAGGTATAGCTTTGTGCCAACTAAATGAGCACTAAAGCACTGGGGCTGTCATAGAAAAAGATATGTAGGTTTTGGGATTTCACTACGATTAAAACACATGAGCAGGGTTATAACTACATCATATCATTTTAAATTCAAATTATAACACATTTATAAAAAAATATAGCCTATAAAAAATAAATTAAAAAATTAATCTTATTAATTTTATAACAAACCAAACTAATAAATAAAATAAATAAATGTAATTAAATAAAATAAATAATAAAAAAGAGGATAGATGAGGGCCAAAAACAAAGGCCCTCAACAATTCAACAATTCGGATTTCTACATTAATCCGGATACATTTGAAAACAGGGTTTTCGTTTCAAAACGCTTTGTCCACCACTAATGTTTTCCAAAGGTATTTCATCCTCACTGAAACACCAGAAACACAAAATTCACCATACTGCGCATGCTTAAAACCTCATAAAAGCTCACTGACAAAACAGACATCATCAAGGTCACACTTCTGGCAGGATCATTTTATTTAGCAAAAAATCTCACCATTAACTGATGCGTCCAGGTCGCACTCACTCACCATTATATGTTGGTCTAAAATGCGACTGCTTTCATGTTTTTGCCGCTGGACCGCAATTGTGAGTAAATGTTCTGTCATCTTTGCAGGACTGTAATATGAAGAGTGTACATGTCTTTAGCAACAGTGTGAACGTGAATAGCACATAACAGGCACAATATATATACCGATATAAACATGCAGTAGATATCTATCGGTCCATTATGTGTCACGTGACTAATGCGTCATCGTTTACAAATTCCTCAATTTTCACAGTCCACACTACAATGTGAAAACACATTTTGCGACGTTTCAGTGTGGATGAGAACATTTTGGAATACCTTTGAAAACCCTAGTCTGGACAGAAAGCGTTTTGAAACAAAAACACAGTTTTCCAATTTATCCACTTGGGAAAGCGTTTTCAAACAGCTGTTTTCGCAGGACAAAAACGCCGCCTCAGTGTGGATAGGAGGACAAAACGGAGAGAAAAGGAAGCGTTTTCAAACAAAAATGCCATAGAAGGTATCACCTCATCTTAGAGAAGCTTAGAAAAGTGGTGAATCATGATATTTTTCTGATTTCATGATATCAGCTGACGTCTTGGAAATCAAGCATGAGATTCTAGATGTATTGCTCACAAACTCATCCATGATATCTGAGATCAATGAAACAGCATTTATGACATACTGAAACATTTTCTGGTTCCGCAGCCTGCCACATACTCTTCCTTAATGGACAAGAATGTCAAGAAGAATGTCAAGGGCTGATATTTTCTGACAGTGAACTGAAACAGGTAGTGGGAATTATTCCTCTGCTTAACCCCTTTATGGCAATTACACCCCTCTCGAGCACTGAAACAACCTCCTCTGTCTCAATGATCCTCCCTCTGGAGAAAATGATTGTCGTACTATGAAACCAAGAGATGAGGACAGTCCAACCATAAAGTCTGCCAAGACAGCCATCACTCAGGCCCTGTAAAACAGATATACAGAGTCTAACCTTCAGGACCATCTCCTCAGAGCCTCATCCATTGATCCACGGTTTAAGGGCATGTACACACTACAATTTATGCTGCGTCAGAGAATACTGCAAGTACAACAATTTCAAAGGTGATGGTGCATCGTAAGGATGTAGAGGAAAAGGGCTTGTGAAAGTCAGGTTCTGACTCGTACTAATAATAAAAGTTGAGAAAACACTTACAGCAACACACTATGTTGAGGGGAAGATGACTATTTTGTCTAAATAACTTAAAAACTGTAATCAATCCTTTTAAATAATGCAAGTGAATTTCAGCATCATAATATTATAACGCTCATTATGAAAAATAGATATTAATTCTGAGATTTACTAAAGATTACACTTAACAGAGTAATTCAATTATTAATTTGAATTAATTTAAAGATTGAATATAAGTGTTAGATGAAAGCAAGCATTGTCTAAATGTAAAAATAGAAAAAATGCACAATTACTGTAAATATATCTGCTAACATCAACCTGAGCAATATCATTAATTTAAAAAAGTTAAGTCTTTTGCCAAGATCATAAGAATGAGGCGATGCCATACAACACAGATGATTGCATTCCCGGATGCAGATCTGCTTGCATGGTGGAAGACCAACAAGAAAAATATTCTTATATTGCTAAACTTGCAAAACAACACTGCTCAGTGCCCATTTTATCAACAGCAGGAGACCTTGTTACCACAAGCAAGTCACCTTGCAACAGAAAACGTTATTTAACTTATTTTAATAACGCAGATGAAGACGATGCAGACGAACTCGACAATGAAGACAATGCAGACGAACTCGAAGAACTGAGATTAAGAAACCTCACATACTGTACGATATAAAGCTTCTGCATTTTGAATCTATTTTGAGTTCAGTTTGAAATGAATTCAAATGATTTGTAAATTGCCCACTTTAGAAGTGGGAGTAGTTTTCCCCTCCCAACAAGTCATTTGTGTTACAAACACACGCACGTCAACAAAAAAAATTTGTCAGCTTAAAATAATCAGCTTAAAATGAATCTGAAGCATCGCTAGCTGATGCATTGTTAGTACTCTTAAGAGAGTGAAAATAGTCTGACTTATTTTACACTTTTTTTGTAAATCAAATGTCCCCACCCAGTTACACTCTAATGTTGTCACATTTTCCTGGTTAAATAAACTACAGTACATCCACACAACCAAAAAAAAGAGAGAAACCAAATACAAATCTATTTTGTATTCATTAACTCATACTATGAATATAATTATTTTTATTAAAACCAAGTAGGCTATTATCTCATCAAGTTAGTGTTTTTAAGTATTTTTTACATTTATTACAAAATAGCTAACTACAGTAACAATTTAAACAATATATTATTTGTAAAACGGATGTTGATCTTAAGTTTTTAATGGTCAACTTATTTTCGTCATTCATCAAGTGCAGTAAACACTCTCACAGACACGATCTACCTGATCGCTCTCTACAGTCATGTTTTCAGGCCATTTTAAGTTTGATTTTGACGTTGAGCGGTGAAATACAAGTGGCTGAGTTATTTACTCATTTTTTAATTAGTCTTCCCATTAACACCATCATTTTGCTTCGTTTCAGACTGATTTGAGAACGCGCACGAAAAACAAGAGGCAGGATTTATCGCACAAACCAATCATATCCAATCATAACCGATCATATCCAATCATATCGCGATAGAGTCATTGCCTCCTCTCACGTGAATTTCCCCCATTCATTCTCAATTACCCCCCACTAAACCCATTTTTCGAGGAGGCACTGCCCTTCCTTGCCTCCTTGGAGGAAACGCTTTTGATGCAAAGGTGTAGGTTATGTTGGGCATGATCTAACAAAGATAACCTTTAATTAGAGAACTGAGTAGTACAATGAATTCAGTTGCCCTTTTGTCCTCATAAAAACGATAAAGTGAGTTACTCTTTGATGACAGAAGTCAAGATATTGGGTCACTGTGAAAAATGTAATTTTCCACTGGTCGTTGCAGATATTGGAACCCCACAAAAGTGAAGTTATATTTAGAAAACAAGAGAATGGGTGTTATAATATGAGAGAGAGAGAGAGAGAGAGAGAGAAGAGAGAGAGAGAGAGAGAGAGAGAGAGAGACAGAGAGAGAGAGGAGAGAGAGAGAGAGAGAGATGAGAGAGAGAGAGAGAGAGAGAGAGAGAGAGAGAGAGAGAGAGATTAAACGAAAGTGATTAACACCAGTGATTATGTATTTGAAAAGTTTTTAATGTCCCAGATATCATGCTGGCCTTAAAGGAATCAAAACCCTGGAACATCACATATCAGTGCTGTTAATGGCTCTCACTTGACAGCTCTAAGATTTGCTATTTCCTACTGGCACACTATTGAGAACAAGATGATTGAGTCATTATTAAAATATAAAACACAGTAGCCTATATAACATCCATCTTGGGTGACTGATCAGGTCACAAGTAGACAGCACATTCAGTACTCTATGATCCGATCAAACAAAAAACACATTCAAAGGTCAAACAAGCACGTAATTACGTCGCAATTTATAGTGCAAGTGTAAATGCATAAAACTGAACAAGTTACTCAACTATCAATGGACCTTTTTCACGTTTCTAGGGTTCTCAAGTTCGATAATCTCTAAACAGTTGGGTAAACTTGAATATGGTGAATGGAAACTAGTCTAGAACAAATATATTGGAGCAAATGGAACACAAAAAAAATATCAAAAGAAACTCATCCACAAGAGCATTTCACATTTCTAAGACTTTCCATAAGATGAAACATTTTTAGAAACTGGTCAGACAACAGAAAGATTCCCTCAGCCGTTGTGTTAGAAACACTCATGCGACAGTGTTAATTTTTATGAAATGTCATGCCAAGGTATTTTAACACAAAGCATAGAGTTATAAATGCACATTACATTTTTTAAACATTTAAATATAAAAAAAAAAACCTCCTAGATTTAAAATGCTAATAACTGGTTTTAAAACTAACCTTTTGAGGCTACTATACCACATCTCAACACTTAAAGGTGCTGTTGATATTCTAAATCACCAAAACAAACACGCCCCTACCCAAAAGGATCACACCCCCTATCTTGATAGCTCCGCCCCCAAATTCACAAACACACTATGCAGCACAGGTCTCTCCCCCCTCATGAGTGGACACGCCCATTACTGCTGATTGGCTACAAGTGTGTTTTGGTGCTTGGTCTCATCCACTTTCAACAATGTTTCTCAGAAATTGCTTACTGCACCTTTAAATAACTAATAATCAGTTTGAGAAAAGTGTAAAAGCCATCCTTTACTGGCCCCTCTGTCATTTTTTGTGGACATGAAATGGCAACTCGACTTTACGTCATTTTATACTTTTACGAAGTAGCACTTACATGCAAATTTGTAAAAAAAAAAACAAAAAAAACATTAAGCTGCAACCCTAAACCAACCCTTGTCGTTTGAAAATGAACAGATGAGAATGTATAAATTTGCCACCAATTTGCCAAAAAGTAAAATAGTTAAGCTACCATGAGACTGTTGGAAAGGACGAGGCTCCACATTTGAACTCAGATTGCATCAATAGCTTGTGCTAAACTCAAGGCCACGGCTCCAACGCCCCCATTTGAAACACCCAACAACATAAAAAGACACAACATCACCTCTTTATCCTCTCAGTATGATAGCAGTCCATGTTCATCAGTTCAGCTGATCAGCTGGACCTTCCTGTCGGGGAGTATGTCACGCAACTCTACTCCCAACTCTCAACTCACGCAACGATCTCATCCAGACTGTGGGTGTGTTTGAGATTCACACAGAAGCTCGTTGAGCTTAAGGATTCCACAGGGACATGTTTTCTTTTAATAAGACAAAAAAGATGCCAATTATAGGCCCTTTGGTGCTTTCTGGCCCTCCAAGATATGCCTTAAATTGGTTCGTTTCAAACACATCTCGCTGGGCTGCTCTCTCCCAGCCCGAGAGTTATGAACCCTTCTCTACTCCTTTTCTAAACGATCAGCAGCTTTTTGAGGGAAATTGAGGGGATGGTGAATGTAAGTAGAGAAAATTACATAAGCAAGTTACATACCAGCCTCTTTGGTGCATAAATTCAGCATATATTTACTTATACTTAATCCTTGCAGAAATAATGAATGATAGAACATGCTTAATACACATTTTGTACTCCTCGCTCCTATTTAAAGTCCCCATGAAATCAAAATTGAAGTTTTTTGGCTTTTAGTATGAATATGTTAGCCTTACTGTTATCTATAAGCTATAGTGTGCTCCAAAACATTGACAAAATCGCATTTAGAAGATATAAGCATTCAAAACTTAGTCTCTTACTTCCACCAATATGGATCAATGATTTTGATGAGATCACTCTGCACTTCAGCTTCTCATCAGACTTTCTGTCCAAATGCTCTCTAGAATTTGAAGCGTCCCACCCCCGGCCCCTACATTATAAAGTTGCTAAAGCTGCGGCTAAAATCGGTCACTTGTTCACACATTTACTATTTTCTACATGGTGAATACCACATAGAGCACTATAGGGGATAGGGAATGTTTAAGACAGTGTAAATGCTATCCATTGGGGCGAATGAAGTCTGGTTTTCACGTTAGTGTCACGTGAACCGCTGCAGATCCAGTCCAGAGACACCATAGCACAGAGCGGATTATATGCACCAGTCTGCAATTTAATTTTCTGCACAGAATGCTGTATTTTAAAGCAATATGGAAAAGGTTGAGATTATGAGGAAAATACGGCTTTATTGAGCTCAACGGTACTGGCCAAATAACACAGTCTCATCCCAAGACGTCAACTAACTGACGCTTTTGACCATACGTCAACATCCGACGTTTTAGGGTACCCTTTAACGTCAGTTAGATGACGATCCTGGGGCGTCATCCAACTGACGCTTTACCTTTAACGTCAGTTGAAGGTAAACGCGGGTATGACGCGGGTAGGTTTAGGTCTGTGGTAGGGTTAGGATTAGATAACGTCATCTAACTGGGCTATAAACTAAACGCTTTTGGCTATTTTAAAAAAGATGAGGAGCTGTTTGATATGTCCCGCCCTGTCTTCCTGTTTCAGTGGAAATTACGTCAACACATTGAAATATGCTGCACGTTTCAAGCAGTGGCGGAGGCAGAAAGTAGATGATGGGTGGGCCTCTAAAAGTGTGGGTGGGCCGGAATAATTCGCATCATCCAATATTTTTCAACTGGCTTAATTCGGGAGAGAAAAAAATGATGGACCGTCCCTCAGTGGCGCCAATTCACTAAAAGTCAAGGTATAGGCTACGGCTTCATGCAGGTTTTTTTAAAGGGTAACTAAACCCCTGGTCAGAGCCTGACTCCACCCACTGGCAATATTTGAAAAATGCTGGAAAAGTGGGCAGAGCCCAGCGGAGGGGGGCGTGCACCTGAGACGCATCTCTCTGTAGGCAAGGGCGTGGTTAGCTGGTACTCTCTGACATCACAGAGTTTCACAACTTCCAATAGGAAAATTCAACTGCAGTAGCCACCGTTCAACCTGAAGAGGGCAGCACTCAGACGTTTTTACACCATATATTGTAGAATTAAAACACTTTAAACCCAAATGTCAAAAAAATTACTTGAATCAATTAACAGCATTAATAAAGCCCCAGTCTTACAGATCATTAACTAAAAAAAGTTGTTTTAGGGTTTAGTTACCCTTTAAAAAGAGGATTCAAATGTCATAAAATGATCCCATGCAAATCGTGCTATATTTGTTATGAATGTATACTGGGTTTGATGAGAAACAAACCGAAAATGCTATTTTATTTTATTTATTTAAAGCTACACTGTGTAACTTTTTTAGTTTATTCTTAGCTAAAAACACTTAGTTCTTTCAAAAATATATGTGCTCATTAATGTATATTTACTTCGTTCAAGTAATAAAGTATTCTCGTGAGTGTATAATATGCCATTGAAAATACATACATCGCCATGCTGCCCCTCCATCTTGAAAGTACTTTAGCCAAAGAGGGACATCAAGCTTCGCATTTCGCGTTTTAACACTCGATGGCACCGTGTCGAGGAGGTCTTACTGGAAGCCATGTTAATCTTGGACTCCATTGGCCACCGTAGGAGTTAAAACGAAATCGAAATTGAGAGGAACATAAACTAATATTCACTGGATGGTCATATACCTTTTCACCGCTAGATGGGGGTAAAAATCACACACTGTAGCTTTAAGTGAAAATCTTGGTATCGCCATTGCTGCAGCTACACACACCTAAGTGCGCAGCAGTTCGCGCAAGTGCGCCCAGGAAAAGGTAGCCTATGTTTTATTTTTTTTAATTTTTTTTTAGGATTTCAGCTTGAATACATTTTAATTACACAAGGCTACAGTATAAACCGCATAAGAGTATGTGTATTTATCTCTGTTGTGCTCAGGTCGTCAGACAGTCAGAATGACATTTTTTGCGTGAACAAATATAGGCCTTTATACCCAAGTCAATGTATTATTCTTTTGAATCTTTTCTTTTTGTGTTAGTATTTAAATATATTTAATTTACAACTAATTTAATAATTTAAGTTATATCTTGATGTATTTTATTTATAATTAATTTTTTAGCACTTGGGTATGGCAAGGTGGCTTACAGTATTAGCACTGCCAGGTTCTGCAACAGAGAGGACCCAGAAGCGAAGAATTCAAATCAACAATGCATTTAACCTATTGAAAATCACCTTTTAACAGTCGGGCAAACGAGTCCCGAACTCCCGATCCACCAACTGGGCTGAGGCTAAAGGGGTATCCGTTAACCAGGCAGAGGGTTTGCAATTTTGCTTTACTTTTGTAATTCCACTGGGTGCCACTATGTGTATGCTAGTAGTAGAAACAATACTTCACCTTTAATACCGATCATTTTAAGCTTCAAGCGCTATTGCTCAGTGCGATCACGTGAAAAAGGAAACCACAAACATAGCAGGACAGAGAGAGACCCGAGTCCTGTCAAACAACTCAGTTATATCACGAAGAGAAATTACAATGTCCGAGTCCTGTATCGGCAAACTGCCATACACGTGGCTTATATAGATTTCAGAAAAACCCCTTGCTCACAAATATCATATTCAAACAATATTGCATAGCCTAACCATGCCACGGCGGGCCAGACTAAAAATATAGCTTAGCCTACCTTGTATGGCTGATGTTTGTTCTAAACAAGTCAGTCAGCTGGGTTTTGAATTGAAGATGTCATAAACTAATTAGTTAATAACGTTATCTGTTTTCTCTTTTCAAACGACAAGGTGTCAAGTTGTTACGGCGTCCTGTCATCTTTGTCAAGATGTTTTTCTTTATTAAATGTATCATAGATAGCGGTTTAGCCATTTTTGTAATAACATAAAAAGGGCGCTGCTAGTTGAAGTCCGGATATTACTTTTACTGTATATTTGCGCGGAGAAGAACATGGGGTGTGACGTAGCTGAAGAGACGAATTAGCATGCTCTTATTAATATTAGGATATAGTTTTAATGCATGAAAAAAAAAAAAACAATCACATGTACAATAATTATTGAAGAATTGTTTAACGTTAGAAAATTGTATTATCAAAAAATATATTTCCCACCCACCCTCCACCACTGAGCCGGCCTTTAAATCAAAACAGATAAAAGTTAACTGGGCACGAGCCCCAGTAAAATTGTATTTGCAAATCTTTGTCTGACAAAGAAGCTTATGTGCAGATAATCTTTTTCTCCCTACAATATTTAAACTAAATTTCGTGTATAGTTCATATTGCCTGTTGCTGGTTTAGAATTTTCCCCAAAAAAATTGGTTTGGTTTGTCGATTTTCAAAAATGAAAACGTGAAGCGGTGCTGCTCAGACCGATTGGTCAAAGTATCGCGAGAGCGAAGTATCGCGATATACTTGCGTACTTTGATGTCACACACCGATCGGTCTGCGCATCTCCGCTTCATGTGCACGTGGTAATTAATAGGTTCGCGATTCATGCTGAACTATTCTGACAGCTCACTCACGCACTGACTCGTTTGGAGCGGTACTCAATGCTTTAGAGTACAGGAAATCAAAAGGGAACTGGATTAAGAGGATACTTCCCTTCAACCCATTGAAACCAAACCTGGAAAACTATTGTCAGCGACGAATAACCTCTTTGTGAAGTTCCACACCTGCACGTGCAATACTCAGGTAAACACATTTTCCGATCATTTTCTCAACTGAGGTGTCAGCTGGAGCGCTTAGCCAAAGTGTATAATATTTGGTAGCAGGAACTGTTTACTTAGGCAGCACTGAGAAAGTTAGTTCATCCCTACGTCTTTGGCCCTTTTTTGATCTACAACGAACGAAATACGATTGAAGGCGAGACGTCAAGGTGAATTAAAAAATAACTGAAATTTACAGCTCAATGACCCTTATATTTGTTAAAACGAACTTGAAGCGTCTTTGTTTTTAAGATAATAGTTGTTGCGAATATATAAACATGAATGTTCTTCGGGTTTTTTTTTTTTAGTGTAACGGGTATAATAAGAGAGAATATTATTGTCATTGTGTTATTTTAAGGTTAAGAATGTTATAGGGAATGTGGAGGTACGTCACGCCGTGTTGCATTATGGGACGTGGGCGCCATCTTTACAGGCACGATCTCTGTTTACCTTCGCTATAATAGTGGGTGTTTGGCTAAAACGAGGTAAAATTGAAGAAGAACGGAAGAAATTGAGATGTTTAAAGAAAAAGAGAAGGGACCCTACCGGGATAAACTAAATGCCACTGCCAAAAAACGTTATTTGGACAAACTATCCGCGATAAACAACGTTGATACATCTGATTTAGTTTTGGTGTTCTAAGCCTATGCTAAGTTGATTACTATTGTGCATAAAGTTCAAGCTATTTTACCTGAAAAGCAGCTCTCATAGTTAATGTTAACTTGCTATTTTCAGCATATGTTAAGTTTTCATAAGTTGTGCAAGATAAAAAATTGTACATTACTTTATAATGCCACAAGATGTGGTAACTTGTTAAATAAAACTGTGCCTTATTGTCATCATTTAATGTTGACACGTGTAAAAATGATGAGGGTATTTGGTCGTTTATTTTAAAATAGTTCGATGTATCTTTGCCCATTTATGTGTACTTAAAGGGTCTTTGTGGATGCAATCAGTACAGAAACAGAAGTCACTTAATGCATTTATTAAGCAGTTATATAAAAACATGATTCACAAACATTTTAAAAAAGGCATGTAAAAAGATGTACAGAATATCAAAGCAAATTGTTAATTGAAAACAAAATAAATATAATTTGATTCATGCAATGTGTCCTGGCTTTATCATCTGCTAACATGAACCACACATTCAACATCATTCATCAACTATCCTCCTCATAGAGGAATATACAATACACAACCTCTTGCTTTGTACAACTTTTAACAAACGTAGTATGCAGTGGAGGACAGTAAGTAAAGTTTTTCCTCATGATTGCAGCACCCCACGCGATCCGGCGTCTTCTCGTCAGCTCCTCGACCTGCTTCCCTTGTTGTTTTTTCCAAGAAAGAAAGCTGAACAAACGTATTCCATTGTTCAGTTTCCTCCCTGAACGATCGTGTGACCTGCTATGGCAGTTGAACTGAACAACCATATCGACGTTTATTAAAATCTCGACAGAAAATCCAAACACATCCTCCAACACATGCATTTAAATACAGCGGTATTGGGCGCGATCCTGTAAATATGGCGGCGGACCCATAATGCAACACGGTGTGACGTCATCTCCACATTCCCTATTGGCTCCTGTAGTCTATTATGATGCATTACCAAAAGATCCCAGCAGGGGGTGGGGCGAGCATGGAGAGTTAAAGGGGTAGTTCACCCAAAAAGGATTTTAGACAATTTTATTGTCAAAACTTACACACCCTCAAGTTGTTCCAAACCTCTATGAGTTTCTTTCTTCTGTTAAACACATAAGAAAATATTTTAAATAATGTTGTTCGTGTTCAACAGAAGAAAGACACTCATACAGGTTTGGAACAACATGAGGGTGAGTAAATGATGACAAATTGTCTTTTTTGGGTGAACTATTCCTTTAATAACAGGCACAAGGATTCCCTTCCCCCACTCTTATAATACACCCATTGAGGGAAACGCAAACCAAGTGTTGCTGTCTGTTCTTTAAAACATCTATGTTCCCATTTTCAGGGAGACTAAGCACCTTTGGTTCAGGACTTATCATCATGATTTCAATTTCAATGTATGGATCTTTGGAAATTAAATAAGTTCTTGCACACTATAGGTTAAATCAGTGTATTGATTTTCCTTAGATCTGCATATTGATCACTTTAAATCAATTGTCATACATTTGGTCACTAGTGAATGTCTCCCCAGTCATTCCAGGCCATTTGAACCAGTGATTTCTGAGTAGTCAGACATTTGACAGGAAAGATTGCTTCATGTTGTTCTTAAAAGACACATTAAGAACTATGAAATACTCTGGATTAGTAAGAACATGGAATCAATGCAAACATGGGCCTAATTGCTTAACTTTGTGGATCTTTTTCTTGCTTTAAGCATATTAAGCCTGCGTGAAGCGGAGGTTTCGATAGTATGTTCTTTCTTGTTATATCTGAGTGAAAGTGCTTCTCGAACAAGAAAAAAATGTCGGCTACGGCTGGACTTGGATGGTCGTGGTTTGCTATTGCTGTAATGTTCTGTGAGTGACAGGTTGATCCCGCCCTCGTGTCAGTAAATGCATCATCATAAGAGAAGAGATGAGCTGCAAGAGGGAGGGGAAGATATTTTGAATAAAGATTATGAGGGTGCCTGAATTTCAAACAAAATAATAATGTGCACGGATAGATAATTTATAAACACTGCAATATTCAATAAAAAATGTGTCCATTTGGATTTCATGGTGACTTTAAGATGGTTTTATCTTACCCCCTGAGTGTGCTCTGAATACTGTCGTACCTGAAAGTCATTCAGTCTGTTAACCTCTCTCTCTCTACTACCTTTGGCTGTCTCTCTCTCTGTCTGTCTTTCTGTATCTTTCTGACTCCTCACCAGTGTGCTGCCATCATGTTCAAAGCCTCACACACATACACACAGGTGAAAAGAGGTGATGAGTTGGTAGCACTGAAAAGTGTGCTGGGGTGGATGCTGAATGACTGCGGGTCCAGTTGTGAATAGACCTTTCAGTCTGTAAATAGATGGATATTTGGAGCTAATTAAAGGATGATTGAAATTTCAGGTGGCTTTGAGAACTGTGAGGCGTCGCATTGTGATAGAATTTGTGGGTGGGGTGGGGGGATTCGGGGTCATTGGCACAGTGAGTGGCACAGGTCATCAGTCCACAATTATTTTATTACATTGAAATTACAAGGAAAATGTCAGGAATACATTTAGCAACTCCTTAAAGAGATAGTTTACCTCATTGGTTTTTTAAATCTGTATAAGTGCCGTTGCCTCATTTATAAATGCGTGTGTATGATGATCCGTAAGTGTTCAACAGTTTCTGAAAATGTATAAAATATCTGTCTCTGTATGCTCAATAATCCTCCTAGATAATTCAGGAAATCTTTTGATATAATTTCAGTTATGTAATTATTAAAAAGCAGTTAAGATGTTGTTCATTTTTACATATATTAAAGGGGTCATGACATATATAAGGAAACAAAATTGCCTTGATCTTTTGACATATGTATACAAGGTCTTTGTACCATTTAAAACATCCTGCAAGTTTCATAGCTTAAATTATCCTCATCATAAACAAAGCATTTATTTAATCAAGCTCTAAAAATGGCTCGTTCTGATTTTGTGAAATCTGAGACGTCACATGGGCAATATACATTTGCATATGACTGCCTTTTAAGAGCAGGACATTGATGGATAGTTATACACTGGCAGATCACATCACAATCAAATAGAAGACCCATTATAATCACTGACAAGCCTTAAAGGAGCCGCCTCTTAAATATATATATATATATATATATATATATATATATATATATATATATATATATATATATATATATATGAAGGGTTCATATGCAAAAGCCTCTAAGTGCCATCTGAAATTTTCTTCTAGAATGATCATTTTTATCAAGCTCGTATATTTAAGTTCAGTAATTTCACTTAAATGACAATGAAAATTACCTATTAATTGTCATTTAAGTGAAATTACTGAACTTAAATATACTAGCTTGATAAAAATTATCATTCTAGAAGAAAATTTCAGATGGCACTAGGGCTGGGACAACGCGTCGACGTCATCGATTAAAGCCTGGTTCACACGGGACGATTTTAAAATTGTCGGCCGATTTTCCAAACCTGAGAGACTCCACTCACGGCGATTAAAAAATCCCGGGTCTAACAGTTTTGGTCGTACAGTGTGTGGTGCGCAGCCACACGGCAAAATCAACACATCACACACAAACCGATTTGACTCCAGAGCATTCCCAGGTCAGACGGAAAATCTCGCAAAATCCCTCGAGATCAAACGTGACTTCAGAGTAAACAATCATGGCGGACGAAGAGGATGCAGTGGCGATAGTTTGTAATTTGTTTTTAACTGGAAAAAAAAACGCTATCAAAAGAAAAGGCGATGGTCAAAGAAGTGGAGACAACGCGAGCATGGACGGCTGTTTTGATTTTGTTTCCCGGTGCTTCCTCTGCGCCTCGTCACCTCGCTTTCTGATTGGCTACACGCCACAGTCCACAGACTGCGTGCTCGTTTGTCCCCGGGGGACACCACACACGAGGAGAAATCGGGCCAAAAAAATCCAACATGTTGGATATCCCCGATTTGAGATCGGTGCGGTCCCGACGTCCTTCCGAGAAGACGAGAGCACTCTTAACACACCACACACGGCAGGAATATCTGATCAGATTATTTTACGATAATCGGAGCATACTTAAGATTGTCGAAGGGGTAAATCGGGGCTAAAATCAGCCTAATTATCCTGCCGTGTGAACCAGGCTTAAGTCGACGCAAAAAATACGTCGACGCAAAATATGCGCGTCGATTCGTCAGACCCAAAACAAAGATGGCGGCGCCGGAGAGTAGTAGCAACACGCGTGGCTCCTCAGACTTTCAAAGTGCAAAGTGCACTCGTTCCTCTAAAGTAGAGATGGACCGATTGATCGGCTGATGACCGGAATTGGACGATTTTCACGTGATCGGCCATGACCGGCCGGTCAGTCTGACATATTCCGATTTTATGCCGGTCAAATGCACTCGGACGCCGCATGATTAACATCGCGCAACATCAGCATCACGCGTGCACACGGAACGCACATGTAGGAAACCTCGTGAATTACGGCCGTTTCATACCGCAAGCATGAGCAGTGCAGGTTTTTTTTTCCGGCGTGCATGTTAATCAATGAGTGCATTCACACCGGGAGCAGGAGCAGCGCGTGAGCAGCAGTGAAGCGCGGGTTTCGGCGTATTTTTTTGCAGCACTGCTCTCAATTAAAGTGAAAGCACACTTTTGATGAACAAAATAAATATGATTTCACTCAAAAAGTGCCCAAAATGCACAGAATTTGCATGTCTGGTGTGTTTTAACAAGAACTGGAGCAGGCTATGTCAGAAAATAAAATGAAGACTCAAAAATATTTGTAGAATTTTTTTTTTTATTGAATGCTAGACATCAAGTTGTTATTTTCATCTGAAAGAAGAATGTCAAGATGCACTATTTTTTAGTAAGCTATGCCTATGTGTTTTCAAGGCTTCAAAGTTTTATTGAATGCTACCTCTGACTAAGAATGCATTACTTTGCACTTGTGTATTTTTTTTATTTTGGAATTTTAAGAGCAATAAACATATATATTGCAATGTTAAGGAATTCATGTTTTTTTTCATTTAGATATATAAGTCAACATGTATAAATTGGTATTAGTCAATTAATGGGGAGATAATCGATAACAGAATCGAAATCGAATCGGACAGGAAAAATTTAATCGTTAGATTAATCGACGCGTCGAAAAAATAATCGCTAGATTAATCGTTTAAAAAATAATCGTTTATCCCAGCCCTAGATGGCACTTAGAGGCTTTTGCATCTGAACTCTTCTATATACATATGTATGCAAAAAACTTTATTAGCATAGTAATTGAACCTCAAGGAACATATTAAAATAATCATACAAAAACTGTCATGACCCCTTTAAAGCATAGTGATGTGATTGACTATTAATCTTTAATAGTCAAAAGTGTGTGTGCAAGCTCTTCAGTTGGCATGCGCACAAGAACATTCACATCAGTTTCTGCCTTTATGAATCCCATATTGTTAATCACTTTTGACAGATAAAATCCATGATATTTAATATCAAATCTGATCATGTGTGCTCTTTAAAAATGAGGCCCCAGGTATGGAGTGACATGAAGGTGAAAAAAAATTACAGAATTTTCACTTTTGTGTGAACTGTTACTTTAATCAGTATTTAATGGACCAAAAACATAGCTAATAGGTCCTTATGGAACGGCACAGAATATTAAACTGCAGTAAACTTGGCAACTCTAGCCCATAGCACTAAACTGTCTAGCATATTTCAGCTAAAATTCACTTTCATCTCTGCACCACCCCCCCCCCCCCCCCCCCCCCCCCCTCTCTCTCTCTCTCTCTCTCGCTCTGCTCACTGAAACTCAATTTCATAGAAGTATGAGATATTGATTCCATAGGCAATGTGCTTGTGTCCAAGCTGTTACATTAGCTGTAGCCCTAATCAGGAGCCTGAACATGCGGGGTTTGGGCATAAATCTCTCCCTTTCGCTCTCTCTCCTTCTCCAATCCCTGGAAAAGACCCTTTCATGGTGATGTATTAAAGCCAAGCAGGTCTGAATATCCTTCAACAGGCCTCCAAACACAAATCAAAGCGCTGGGCAGGAGCAATATGTAAAACCATAGGCTTTGTGTCCATTGAGGGAAATCCTGCTGTGTTAGGGGGTAAAAATATAATGCGTCCCTTGTCAGTAAGGCTCAAATTAAATAAAACACTGTTTAGCGGAGCAAAGAGCTGCATATGTCTGACTTAAATACAGTGAATTTGCAATGGGAGGGAAGCGGCTACGGGTGGTTAATTTTGGGTCTAGAGCCATTTCTCTGGCAAGCGCACAGAACATAGCAAGTCTTGGCAAAATTCAGAATCTTAAGAATTGGCTCCAATTTCATTCATGAGCTGACATTTGAATTGAATTGGCCCCGTGTCCCACATGATGCTTAATTGGAATGGCAGGAAATTACAATTCAAACCCCATAGGGTTGTTTTATTTTTTAAACCAGCTTAATGTTCAGCTCCTTCTTCAAGATGTTCATGTAAATCAAGAAATTCTTGGAAATGAAGAGTTCTTAAGACATGTCCCATTAAATGAAAGATAATGTATTTGTTAAAATGAAATATATTTCATGAAAAATTAACAATGGGTTGACTGATTATTGAAATATGTACAACAAATAGTTGTAATGCAGCCACAGCGTGAAGCAGAGTGATTTTTTTCAATGAAATGTTATTGAAAAATAAATGTAGTACTTTTAAAAATACACTTTTATGGATTTCTTTTATGGACAGTTTGAACTTAAAAATGTTGAAAAAGTGGACAAAAACTTAAGTACATTTTTAGGCCATTTAATAAGTTACCATTAGCGTGATTTTTGTTCCGACTGTCTATTTCAGTCAGTATATATAAATTGTTTTGGTTTATTTAGTAAATCTATAACCTTTTCAGTTTGTGCATCAAACTGATACACAAGTTAGACAAACTAAGAAATGTTAATGCTCAGCTTAAAATGCAAAAAGCTTATTGAACTTGAATCCACAAGTTTAAAAAAAAACTTTATTTTTGAGTTTATAGAACTTAGTGTTTGATGAAAGCATAGACCAACTTTAAGTTGATACAGTTAAGTATACTCAAAAAAGGTCCTGAAGCTGCTTGAGTTTTATCAACCCGAATTCTTTTTAAGGTAAATTCTTGAATTTACCTTAAATTCTAATTACGATTCTACATCCTGTCTGCTACCTCAATTCAAATTGAGGAAAATCAGAGAAGACATAAAAGAGTCTAATTTCAATTCAGAATGGTTTACTTACAACTCTGGAACAGGGGGGCAGTGACTAAGTTGATTTATTGAGAAATGCATTTACAAGTACACTGCTATTCAAAAGTATGAATTAATTAATGTTTTAAAGGGTCTTATGTTCACAAACGCTGCATTTTTTAAATACGAAATACAGAAAAAACACAGTAGTGTTGTGAAATATAATTGCAATTTTAAAATAACTTAAGCGTTTTCTACTTTAATATTTTTTTAACAATTCTATAATGGTAAATTCCCATTTTTAGCAAAGTATCGATTTCTTTTTTTAATCTTACTGAGCTTGACGCCAAACTTTTGAACTGTATGCATTTCCAAAGTTAAGTACAATGTGGTTATTAATAAGACCCACTTATGGAATTGATATTAAGAGAGACATCTCCATAGATATCCATTCACACTGACAGGTCAGTCATGACTTGTGATGAGAGCTAATCTTTTACATAAATACTTTCTGCATGCTGATATATTGATGGAATGTACAAACAGAAAAGCCTAGAAACTGCTGTGTCATAAAACTGACTCATATTTCTGATCTTGTTGAAGGAAGATGTGTTTGATTCTCTGTGGCATTACCTTGAGAATGCAGTCGGCCTGCTCTTTCAAAACAAGATTGCATTTTAGTGATCTATCACTCCAAATACTCTTCCATCTTCTTCTCTTGCCATCTTGAAGCGCACAACACTAGCTTTACATTTATTTAGCCTGTGGTTAAAGCACCTCTTACTGAGAGTAGGACAGACACTGAAATATTTCCCCAGACAGGAACATTAAGTACCTCCTTGAGCAGAAAGAACTCGTATGTTAAAGATGTATAACTGTAGTAATGCATATGAATTGGTGCAGGCTGATTTAGTTTGACCCTCTGGAGATGTTTCAGATGTCTTGGATATGGCAATTTAATGCCTAGGCTAGCAGTCTTACGTCAGATTACTTATTTCATCTCTGAATTTCAATTGTTTTTTAATCTGCTATTATGACTGGCAGATATGGGCTGGGACGGTACACCTATCTCCCTATTCAATACTATCAAGATACTTGGGTGCCGGTATGATATGTATTGCGATTTGTTTCCATTACCTGGAAATAACCTGATTTATTAATATAGTCTTGTAAGGCCGGATTCACATATAGCGCCTAAAAATGCGTAGAAAACGCTGGGGGGGGAAATTCTCCTTTTTCCAAAGCGCTAGTGCGGTTGCGCTCCGGTTGGTTCTTGTCACGTGACCTACTGTGCGCTTATGGTGCGCTTGCGCCATTCTGAAAAGTTGAGATGTTTTTATCTCGATCCGGTGCGGACGCGCTTGTAAAAATGAGCGCGCCGCACCGTGACCGCGTCGCTTCCATTATGAGCGTGCATACCGCGCGCCTACATTTGAAATAACGAACTTGAGCGCGCAAAAGACGCGATATGTTACCAGGCCCTAAGCGCGGTTTACTTGCGTTGTCAGGTTATTGGTTTGCATGTAAACCTGGACAACAGGTTATTTGAATAAGGTGATTTCTGTGAGTTATTAGCATACTGGTGTGCATGTAAACGTGCTCAATGTCTGGTAGAGAAAATGTAAAATAGCTCTGCATAGTCTTTAGATTAATCCTTATTAAAGTTACAAAAGTTATTCCGTCAAGAGCAGGGAGTGTTTTTTTTTCTCTTTGTCCTTTGTTGTTTGATTAAGATTAAAACGAAGAGCTGCATGGATCAATATACTGTTACACATGCATGTTATTTATTAACAGATTATGTTACATTTAATAGAATGTACATTTCTACATTTTTTGACGTCATTTTGTGCCCTGTTATGTTTTTTTGCAGTTTGCTCATTAAAAGTCTCTGTCGCTTTCTCCAATGCCGGATCAGCTGGAACTTAATCAGTGATTCCTTATGCAGGTTTTTTTTTTTCCTTCAAACACACTACTGAATAATTAGCACTAGGGAAGTTCTTAGAATGGGGGAATGCTCATAAGTCTTTTCAAGTGTTTAGACATAACACTTTTTAGACAAAGTGTAAGAGAAAATTACAGTTAAAGTCTGGTCGCATGCAGACCAGTTTTGAGGGTTGGGGTGATAATGGGCTAGATTTAGGAACGGAAGATGGTTCTTCATATGCAAATGTTGATTGGCAACGCTTGGATATCCTGAAAAAAGGGTCTAATAATCAGAATTTTGTATGAAACTTACTCTGAAGCAGCTGTTGCTTTTATTCTATGTGAAAATAGCTGGCTTATCTGACTGTTTTGTAATTAAAATATTGATCAGAGTCCACAAGGAGGAGGAGAGTCTCTTGACACTAATGCTCCTGTTCTGGAGAGAAGGAAAAAGAGAAAAGAGAGAGAATGGCAAGTGTGTATTAGGTGTAGATGGGACACATAAAGAGTTTTTTAGCAAAACTCCTGAAGGTTAATGGAAAATTATTATCTGATTAATTTCATTTAATTAGCCACAATTTATAAGCAGAATGTGTATTATCGACTAAATGAGAGTGTCTGATGGCTGGTAAAAAGCTTTATTATAAAAGCATTTTTTTCAGTTTTGGGTTTATGAAAATGGAAAAAAATTAGAATTTATTAAAAAATTATATATTATTGTAAAAATGTTTGCTTTAAAAAAAAAAAAAAAAAAAAAAACGTTTAAAATAAATAAATACTTAAAAAAAAATTGCCCCAAAAACACAAAATTGGAAATTTGGGACTTGGATCAAAAGGTGGATTGATATTCATACAGTTTCAGACACCAAGTAATGCAAGTTGCAGAAACATATTCTTTATCTGCTATTCATTAAACAGTGTTTGAGCCATTTGTTTACATCATAGAGAAGTGAGAGAGGTATGAGATGGAAGAAATCAATAAACTAATTTCAAAGTTTCAAGAAAGTTCATAACTTGCAAGGAGCCGAAACAATGGCCATTTGTTAATTGTTTCTCTATATTTCAAGCAACCACAGTTAGGACTGACACATGCTTTAAGACTTAACTAATGTCAACTACTAAGGGTGTAATTGTTGACCTGGTTGAGTCTGAAAGTTTGAGTTACTTTGTTTCACATCTATTGTGGCTTTTCTTTGTGTGCTTTTCTTTTTTCTTTTGCTTTGTCTTCATAAGAATGAAAGGATCAATCAGACTGCCAAACAACTGTTAGTGAGTTAATTGTAACAAAATATTAGCATAGTAATTGTATTCAGGATTATAACTGAATATTTCAATGTGCTGTTTGAAGAACGATAAAGCAAAAACATTTTACAACATATGACTTTTTTTTTAGGTTTGAAATGCTTATTTATATGCAAATATGATGTGTAAATGTGTACGAAACTCAATATGAGAAACAAAGTGTGCTATTCTGAGGTTTCATTTAATGAATTCATTTATTCCCTGCATTTTTGTTGTTGGTATTTTCTTTCCCCTTTAGTCTCTGCAAAGTATGTCTTGTAGTTTATGAAAGTACATTTCATTTCATTTATCTCTCAAGGACACACAATAAACATGCCGTTCACAATATGATATGTAGGGAAAAGGTTATGTAGGTCGGGAAAAAGAAACAAATTTTGAATATTAAGTTAATAATACACGTACGTATTTGTCTTTATGCAGAAGATATACAATAAAATGTAAGTATTGCCACTACACAGGCTGTGTTGTTTATGCTATATCAGGCTATATCAGTCCAAATGCAATGATACAATGTCGTACCTGCCTGTCATTGTATGTATTTTCATACCTCTGCGCACCCTGCTCGCACAGACATCACACTTCACCAGCGTGTTTCATGCTATGAGTTGCAACTGAAACAGCAGCCACCTTTTACAGTTCCTCCTGAAGCAAAACAACAAGTTTATGCTGCATTCATGCTTTAACTAACGTAATTAAGAGATGGAAACCTGTGACGTTATACTCGGAGTGGTTCGTGATTTGAATATATGCGTTTCAATGGCAACACTATCAATGCTGAAATGAATCTGCAGCAGTCAGGTGGTACAGGTCAGTGCTATTCAAGTGGTTTACCTTCTATTTTATTGTAATGTTATTGTAATGTGCTTTGAGACATGAGGTAGTTTAACGCCGTCTCTCGTGACGCGTTTATGTGTTTTGAAGGAGGCGTGGCTTTGGAGACACTGAAGGAAGGGTGGGATCTCATGCTTTCAAAGCTAACTTGCTATTGCTAGCCTCTTCGAAAATTGCCTACCCTACCTTTAAGACCAAAAGGTTGGGCAACTCTGGAAAATACTACAGAAGAAGCTCAATTTTTGATGCCAATAGTATTGTTTGATGTTGTGTTCAGAAAAGACACACTGCTCTAGGGAAGAAACTGTTCTTATGTCTGATTCTTTTTTGGTTTTGTCCTGAATCAGTGTTTGGAGTGTAGCGCTTTGAAGAGTTGATGAGCAGGACGTGTGGAATCAATGACAAAGTATGTTTCTAAGCCTTTCCAGACCTCGACCCACAGAGTCCCTGAGGGAGCAGCAGAGAGATCGCTGAACACGACAAATCAAGCCCTGTGGCAGATTGAATTTATTCAAAAGCTGTAGGAAGTACAACATCTGGCGACTCTTAAAAAAAACAAAAAAAAAAACACTTCCTTTAAAATCAGTGACAGGATTTGATGTGGAAGGGAAGTCAGCAAGTCTTAGCATGTAATTTCTTGTCATCTCAAGCCACTTCTTGTCTTGTATATGGACTCGTTGTTACTCACACCGATAATGCCAATCACACCAAAGTGCCATCTGCAGACTTGCAATGAGTCGCGGGATATGAAAACACCAGTGTAGAAAGATTTGAGGAAGAAAGGGTCTGTAGCACTCTAGTACTATGGGTCAGTGTGTTTGATTTCACGGCCTATTTGGCCTGTTATCAAATTGCACGAGCTCCAGTAGGGAGTCAATTATGGTTTGAGTTGGTTAGCACAAGTCGCTCAAATGTTTTCATGACCCCAAGAGTCAAGGAGAGTTTGTAGTCATATCAAGTTTGGGTATATTTTGGACTCTTTTTGGTGGCTGAAACAGGCTGGAATTGAAGCCCAGGACTTTTGAATTGTCAGTGAAAACTGGTGTATGCTGGTCAGCACCAAGCTTCAGGGAGGAATGGAGGGACATTGTCTGCACTGGTTGTGTTTTTGGTTATCTGTCCCCTAAGGAAACTCTCTCATTGATCATTAGTGAGGATTGGGATGTGGTAGGACTGTTATAATTGTAGGAGGATACTCGTGTTTGATTGATGTGGGCGGTATAAGGTTGGAGGAGGCTGGTCTGACTTTCCATTCTGCCCTTGTTGGGGCAATTGGATGGTAAAGGTTGAATGTCAATTGGAGAGAAATCTCATCTTTTTGCAGTTGGAACAATCCTGCAGGCATTTACATATGAGGAGGGGTCATTGGCTGAAAACTTCATCCAGCTTTTTGCAGAGTAACCCTGGTTTGGCAGCTCTGACTTCACTCACTAGTTTGTACTTGGCTGCCTTGTAGAGGTTTTTATGCCCACTTCTCTAGGCCTCCTTTTTTGCCAGCAAAGCTGTTCCATTGTAAATCTAGGCTTGTTGTGTACAGCATTGGAAAAAGCCAATCAGCTACAGCACATTGTTTAGAGATGTCTCACGCAGACAGGTCTCGATAAAACAAAGGGCAATTGAAAAGTCCTTATGTATGTTTGAAAGGCATAAGAGCACTAGTGGTCCCACTATATTACCCCTACTTTATCTGAAGACCAGCAATTATTTCTGCGGCAATAGTTCAAGATACCTAATAAATCTCACTGTAAGGAAAATGCAGCAAACTGTTTGTACCATGTTCCTGGTTTTACAAAAGATATTTTTTGAAAAGTTATTAGATGTTTATCTATCTGTCTGTCAATTTCTGATGGATAAAATCAAGTCCCGCCATAATTTTTTCCTTAATTGAGAAGCTGTTTCACAATAGGGAAGAAAACACTTCCCTTTTATGTTTATAGTTAAGGTACTACTGTGCAACTTTTAGGGGTAAATAAGGTGCAAAGAAGTACCTTTTGAGGGTCCTGTGGTCCCAATGACTAGCTGTTCTACCCCTTTTTTCTGATCAATCCATCTATTTATCTATCAGTTTCTCTATCTTAGTATCTGTCTTTCTATCTAGGCCTATATACATTTTCCAACCTAAAGGCTTTTTAAACTTCCTCAACCTTCAGTGTTTCCTCTAGGATTTTTTCCAGCCGTGGTGGCAGGCCTATTTCCCCAGGGGGCGTGGCCCATGAGTGATATTCCCATTGGCCACGCCCCCTTGCCCCAGGTGTTTAAACCTCCCCTAAGTATTATAATATGAAAGTCTCCAATAAGAGTGGCAAAGCGATTATGCGCATTGCGTGCGCAGAATGATGCAGTTGAAGCAACGCGAACTCACAGTGCAACGCGAAGTCACAGCGCGCAGCACTTCGCATTGAAAAGTTCAAAGCACAAGGCGAAGAGATGATCTATATCTATGCTTAATGTATTATATCTATGCAACAGTTTATTGAGCCTTTTCTTTTAACAGTTTTAAATTTCAGTTACAGTGCGCATGAAGGACAATTCATAGTGCTCTCAACTCCACTGCTGTAATCTAGCAGACACCCGGGAGAAAGGAATATGATTTAGAAAGCGCTATAAACTCCAGCAAGATAAAGTCATTTTATGCAAAGTGCAAACCATAGACCTTTATCTACAAATAAAGTATAATAATGGGAACATTGATCTTGAAGAGAGTGTCGTCGTGTTACTGTCGTAACCGAACGCGACGCGCTGTTTGAATGTTGAATGGAGAATGACTGAGGAGAGATGAGTTTCCATTAACTTTAACTTAAAGACTTAAATATTCATTTTTACCTCACATTATGCTATTGAGTGACTTTAGAAGTGTTGGAATATAGTGCGAAAACTTTATGGTGCTTTACAATGTTATTTTATGCCTTTAGCTTTACAATAACACAATAGTAGCCTATGCACAATATCAGAGCTCACTGAGAAGCTGCAGCCGTGGCGGGATGATTTTAGGTGTGGCGGCCCGCCACGGCAGAATGAATGTAGCGGAAACACTGACCTTTCAAACAAGGCTTTGTGAAAGCAACATTAAAAATTTGTCTCGACAAACTTTTCTTTACTAGAGTTTTAACCTAAGCAAAGAAACACAGCATGTTACCCATTTCATATGCACTAGGGATGTTTCTTAAAGGCACAGTAGCTAAAAATGTACTGTTTAATTCTAAGTGCTAGAGAGAGGGTTAAAACGTCATGAAAAAAACTAACTAAAATATTACTTTTTTAGGCACAAATAACTGCACTAAATTTATAAGTGGAACTCAGGGGAAAAAATGACAGTGTGTAACTTTAAATAGAAAGAATACATTTCTGAGAGAAACGTGCGGGTTAAATCCTTCTTGGTGGTATTGGGCGGAAACACCCCAAACAGCAAGCTGCCAGAAATGTGTATGTACTTCATTCTCTCTTCTCTCTCCATTGTATTCTATCATTTTTCTTCTCTATCAATAATCGCTGTTTTGACCTTTTCAGTCCATCACTTGTCTATAACCTTATTAGCAACCTTCGTGGACCTTTATTTGAGAGAATGTGCTAAAAAGGGGGAACTAATCAGATCTCAGAGCTGACAGTGGCCCGGCAGCAATCAAGCGTAATGGAACAAGCCTGTGAATCAATAGCACTAGCAGTGATCGTGGACTGACAAAGGTTGTTTAGTAGTAGGTTCGTGCTAATTGAAATCAATGGTTAATCTGATGACAGTTCTTCGCCTTGATCCCATGGAGGATCCAAATGATAGGTGAAGAATATTGAAATGGTCAATGCAAACTGATTGGCTGTATCTCTTTTTTGCTGATTCACAATTTAGAAAGCTAATCCGTTCGATGGGAGTTAAATAACTTGGATCAATAGGAGTGGTCATTTGGATTTAATGGTGATTTCTGTACATCCATGAAGGTTTGTCAATATACTGTTAAACACCTTATCTGACAACATGACTCTTCACTAGTGAGGAATTTAGTGAGAGACTTAGTGTCTGTGACTAAGTGAGTTAGGTTCTTCAATCTGAAGGCTGATTTAGTTTGTTTCTCCACATTAATTTCACATTAATCTTTATGCATGATTATGTGTCGTAACCAATTAAGCTTTCTTGAAACATGACATATATTCTGACTGTCACATAGTGGTTTTTAACAATGGTTATTATTCTTTGAAATCTATGAATAAGTGGTGCTCACTAAGGCAATCAATATTATTTATTAATTCACATATTTAGGGACTGAGTCCTATTCAGTGGCTGTGTTTACACTGCAAGTCTTAATGCAGTGATCTGATCTTTTGACCATATCTGATTTTTTGTTTTTTTTGTCCTGCCTGTTTACATTCACTTTAGACATGACTGGTATCCGATGTCTGTGTTTAATCCTTGCCCAAAATTATTATATTGGTGAACGCGTATTTTCACTAACTCTGCCTACTGACGTCTGGTTGGGCAAGACAAAATTACGGAAGATGCTGGTTTGTCAACAGTGGCAATAGTGTAGGGGTAAGGCGTGTGGCAGAAAGTTTAGACGCTCTCCCGCCTTTTGCCGAACTCTCTACTCTCTTTTCTCATCACATATCAGATCTGTATTATTTTCAAAAGTAGTGTCTATTGGCAATAGACAAGTGTCTAACGTGTGGTCTAACGTAAGTGTTTAGGGGTAGGTGAGGGCTTCATTGTCCCAAAAGGCGGCATCCATTTCATAATTTTAATATTTCCTTTCAATGTTTACACTTTTTGCAAAGAAAATACTGCCATTTTTTAGGGCTGTCACTTTTGTGAAAAAATCCTGTTAGATTTTTGATACATAAGTGTTCATTGAATCGATTGTAAAATCGATTTTCCATGTCTAAAGACGTTTCCATTTTCAACACCAAATATAGGCAAATCCACGGACACCTAACAGGCATTAGGACGAACGTAAAGAGGGCGCTTGAGATGCACAAGTCAGCAATATTTCAGATGATTTATTGGCGTGAAGTTTCGTGCTCAATGACAAACAGGAGTGCAACATTCAGGGATTGAAAATAACACCCTCCAACCCGCCAAATGAGAGTAAAAATGAACGTTGGCGGGAAACGCTGTCAAATCACGAGCCAATTTGGCGTGTTTCTATGTTTACTCACTTTGCTGGGGAAGGTCATGTAAGCCAAATCTGCGCGGATTTAGCGCAAATACGCAACTCGTGAGTCCTCATGATATATTAAATACAGCGTATAGCGCAGAATCTGCGCATTTCTGACTTACTTGAACACACACCGTCATTGAGCAATAAATAACGGCGCGCTTGTTCACTTGCATTGAAGTAATGGCGAATATTAAAAAGCATTTGGTTAACAGAAAAGGCATTGTTATTTTCCAACATCCTACATGTTCTGTGTACTGTATTGATCTGTCCACCTAAAACACATTTTTGGTAAAAAAATAATAATAATAAAATCGATTCCCTATTTTCGTTTTCGATACTTCTGTTGGTTGGTCCGATCGATTGTGCAATCGAGTTTCGAACGTAAACTGACAGCCCTACCATTTTTACACAGTGTAATAAAATCTTTGGCTATTTTCACGTAGAGTAAATAGAATCTAGTTGCTGTTTTGAAATGACGTGAGGCGAAGATGAGTAGGCTAAATGATGATAGAATTGACATTTTTGGATGTTCTGTCCCTTTAATAAAAGTAAACATTTGAAATCTCATACGCTGGCTACAGATTCAAATAATACGGTGCTGCACACGTCACATTGATGAAATGTCCTGTTGGCTGTTGTCCCTCCCAATGTCAGTTTCATCAAAAGTTTAAAGATGTCTCAAACGGGAATAAAATGACAAAGCAAGGTCAATAAGCGACATATTAAAGATTCCGTTAAAGCAGATTCCCTCTCAGCGCTCCGAGTGCAGTTCTCTAAGCTCCGAGTCTCCGCTGGGAGACGTCTCTGAAGTGTCTACAGTCAAGGGGGCTATTAGTGAGATTATGTGGAGTGCAGTGTTTGATTTAATTAATCTGTTGGGAGAAATACCCGTGCAGATTTACTTACATCTGTTTTCCCAACGTTACTTTGACGATTCCCCACGCATACCTAATTAAACGCATAAACATTAATGCAGACGTGGTCGCCAGTATCCCGCTGATAAGATGAAAACTGCAATGAGATGTCTATGATCTATATTTTGTTTCGTTATGGGCCGCACATATTAACAAATCCTGTGTGTTTCTCAGCCTTGGTGGTGGACGATCAAGTTAAAAGGCAGCTGTCAGTGATTCGGTGAGTTTTGCGAATGTGACATTTGGCCTGGCAGAAAGGTCCTTGAAATGCAAAGCGGGGTGATTAGAAAAGAGAAACCAGTATTCTTTATCAAAGCGCAAGCTGGTCCTGCCATTTGGCTCATTTGAAATCCGGGCATCGCCGCTGTATTTGTCCAGTGCTTTGATACATGCGTCTGCACACTTTCTTATCCCTCGGCTTAAGTCTTCAATTGCCATGGACAAGGACACTGTGACAATTTAAGGCCGGATCTCTATCCTCACGCCTTGCGTATTCATCCTGACCTATTCCAGCACATCTGCAGGCTTTAAGTTTCAGACTCAATTAATGAAGCTGTTAGATTTGATTGAATAGGTCCAATAAAAATTTTATGGAAAAGGTGAAAAAAAAATAAAAAATTACAACTAAACAGTTTGAGGAATATTGGAAAATATTGCCTATAGCTTAATGAGAGTAAATGTACTGCATCAAGTAAATGTATGTTTGGGATCTCTATATTAATCCAGTTGATGTCTAACCTCTAAATAGAAATTTCATAATATCTTAATATCAATTTAAGAGCAAAACATTACACTATATTAGGGAGTGGAAATGGATAATAAGCCAGTGTATGCTCCTCTGCTGCAAACTACTGGTTACAGGGGTGATTTATTTATTGGAACTAAAAGTGTTTGTTTGCCACGTCTTAGCTTTCCTCTTGCAACGTTTAGTTTTACAAATGGGGACAATCTTTGATAAATGAACAAATAATGTATTTGGTCATCACATTAAAAATAAAATAAAAAATGTGAAGCACTTGAAAGTCTTTTAAAGTGCTCGAATTTCACTCTCAAATGTTTGTACGAACCCTGCTATGAATGTTTATTACATAGAAAGTGTTTTGAAGGTTCTTTGAGAGCTGTACATCTCTCAATAATATCCCAAGTATCCTTGGAAAGTTATTTGCTGTGTAAATGATAGTGTACCGTAGTCACATAGGGCACTTCTCCACTGTGAAGAGAACAGCTGGAGTCTGCTGCCTCGCTGAGTTGTCTGCCTGACTTCCATTTTGAGGGTCACATGAATCTTGCTCTGGGTTATGCTGATATTAATGCAGAGCAAAGCTTTAGACTTTATGTAGGTTGTGTGACCTTGAGCATGATCATGTTTTATATTTCAAGAAACATTATTCTTAAGTTCCCTGTGCTGGTTTACTTAGATTTTGGAATTGTCTTTTTAAAGAAAAAAGTAGCAACCCAGCAAAAAGAAAAACGGTGAATGAAATAACCCATTGTACCTCTGTATTTAGACATGTTTTTGAAAGAAGCTGGATATTTGACAAGAAAAGTTAGAAAAGTTATTAGATTCTGATTTACAATTTGTGTATATATATATATATATATATATATAACATGCACTGATGAATCATGCACAAAGTTACAATGACAATATGAATTTCAGTTTTTTCTCTCCCTCTTATTTATCTTTTGGTTTTTGCCTTTGTCTGTAGTAGCGTCTATAATTAGCCTCTTTTTTCATATTATCATCTAAATTTCTTATTTGACTCGGCAGTCACCCCCAGCGGAAACCTGATTGTCTCAGAGGTTTTTCGTTCAGAGTTCAACTGAACACTTTAGACATTGTTGAGATCTCTTTTGAATCCAGAAGAGGCTGGGTCAATGACATGACATGTAGATATCTGTGTACAAGTGCATTATTAAGCTGATGATTATTTTTTGTATCAATATAAAACATGACTGTGTTGCACTGTAACCTATTCCAGTTCATACGAATGTGATGTCATGTGATTTATTCTGTTTTTGATCAGTTTACTACTTTTACTTCAATAGAAACGGTTGTATTTAGGGATGCACCATCATTTAGGTCGGAAAACGAATGACTTGTGTTCATAAATGGAATGCAATTCATTTTGAAATATTTTGTATGGTGGAGAAAATGCTGTATTACTGTTACCACAAATAAAGCTCTTTCAGATTATGCTATGTTAGCCACTTGGTACTGAGGCATGGTACAAACATTCCTCGAATCAAGAAAACGAGATTCAAACAATAAGACTAACCATGTTGAACTTTATAACAATGATTATAACACAGAAGTGTTTGATATTAGAGATTTTCGTTTTTGTGATTTTTTTTTTTTTTTTTTCTGTCCCATCTTTCAAAGTCCATGATTTGTTCCAGTCTGAAGCCGGATGAACCTGCAGATGGCCACAGAACCGGACTGTCAGTGTGACAACTGTCACATTGTTGAGTGATGTCAGGCAGAGATTAGTAGTGTGAGATTTGCAACGTCGTGACGTGCCGACTCGTGTTTCAGCAGCTGAGGCTCCATTAAGTTGTTGCATGCTACAAGGCGGCCTTTTTGCCAAAGAAAATGACACACAGCCATCCCTCAAAAAGCGTTTTTCCACATTGTTTTCCTTTCACCTCCATTTCAGAGAGTATTACAATTACCAAACCCCCATCAGCAACCCAAAATGATTCAGACAGCGCGGGAAAAACCAGAGCCAGGCAGGCTTAAATCTAGCATGGAAAACAGCAGGCCTTAAATTGGGTGGCAGTGAGACTGCCCTTGGGGTAAAAATCTGTCGCGCACAGCTTTTCCCTGACGCTGCTTTTCCTGGCAGTCTAGACACGATGGTCCTCGTTGAGAACATTAGATGGTTCTGCTGAACCTCAGCCGGCTATAGTTTCATTAGATCCATGCGTGAAAAAGGAAGTCTGCAATGCATCCATGCAGCTTGACAAACATTTGATTTTGCTTGCATAAAGCATGCGATGCAAGTACGAGACTGTGTTTGTATCTGAGTGCTGTGGTTACAAGCATCATATAGCAGATTTTAAAAGCATAATAAACTATGCATGCCTCCCAGTGGCATTAGATTAGGCATGTTTGTATTTGCAACAGCCAGTAAACAAATCTGATGATGAACCTAACATCTAATATACAATGGATTTATAATCTCTCTCTCTCTCTCTCTCTATCTTTAATCCCACGAATTTAGTTTCCAAAATAAAATTTAGAACGTGTATATCATGTGGACTTTACGTCGTAATTTTATGCAATGGGCATTCTGTTCATAGTTCATAACAGCAACTCATGCTTGGTTTATTTATTTTTATAAACCAGACTGCCTGCTTCTTTTCCTTGTGCATTTTTTCATCCGTACTATAAACTGAATTTCTAAGTTTGTTGTAAACTGGGTTTACAGCAAAACAAGCTCGCAAAGAGATTACAACCAACCGCGCCTTCCTCCCTTTTGTGTAAACAGAAATTCTACAAAAGAGTCTCAGTTCCTCCTCGCATTGCTTAGACTAGTCCATTCTGTTTCAATTCACATCTCCTATTCATCACCGGATAGATAAGACCAGGCAGATACGGCCCGTTCACAATATCAACGCTGACAAACTGTGTTTATACTGGTGTGCAATGCAATGCATTTATAATCTGTGCAATGTTTAGCTTATTTCTAAGACGTATCTTTTAATTTTTTTTAATGCATGTGTATGAAACCACCTTGTGGACTAAGTTGCAAAAAGTGTCTGTTCTTGGAAAGAAGTAGTTTTAGATTATTTATTGTACACGACATAGAGTATGGCTGGAATTGGCATTCCAAAGCAACATAAGGCCAGTAATGTGGAATTATCTAACAATGAGACACATCTGTTTCAAAATGGAGACCATTTCAACTGAAGTGGAATATCACCCTCGGGCTATTTTATATGTCTTTGCACGTGCACATGAGTCGGTTGTGTGTCTGAGTGTATGCGTGTCTCTGCTCGCTGCAAAACTTCAAAATGATCTCGGGAAGCTGATGCAATTATTAATTTATCTCTGAGATTTATACCACACAGTTAAGTGTAAGCTGGGTATTTTTGTCTGTTTTACTTGTGGAATTGGGAATGACTTGTGTTCTGGTGTGAGGAAGCTGGTTTTGATCTGTCTACACACACACACAACAAAAAAGAAATTCAAGCATTTGAACATTTCACATTTCTGTCAGGCTTTTATGTGTAAATCATTTAAGAGGAGATCTATAATACTGGGAGAAAGCTATCCCATCTCTATGACAGTTGCTGATGGGCTGGAGCAGGACACATGGAAGTACGTACAGTAATGTGTGTATGTGACATTTTTATCTCAATTGTTACACATTTTAAATGTGCATAAAATTAGCCTATGTTGTTCTTGCTTCTAAGGGAACATAACAGGCTAGCTAGCTTCTCTCATGTTAACTGGTCGTATTTTCGTACTTTCTTACACAATATTCAAAAGGAAGAGACAAATACCAAAAACATAAAAATTTTGAGGAAATGTTTGCAATTTCTTATACACTTAACACACACTCTTTCCTGAGGGTAAATGTAGTTGGGTTTTTGTCGTTGATTTAATTTGGGAGTAATTTTAGCCCACAGAACTACAGTAGCAATATAACCTGGGGCTGGACACAGATGCTAGTTAACATGGATTTACTTCAGATGAGATGGTTGGTTATCTTGTGTCTGTGGTCACTGGTTCCTCATGCACATGATTTCTGGCGGTCACATGACACGCGTCTGTTTTACACTCCTAGGCATGATGCAAGCAGCTGTCTTCTGGGTCTAGAGATGTTTTCTGATGTTTCTGAGTAGCAGTCTCCATTGTTGGCAGTTGAGTCAGTACTTTGACAGAATCTCACTTGTCAGTTCAACCTCTGGTGCTGAGATGGTGATTTGATGGTGTAGGGCTGTGCGATATAGGCTATAGTTTTAGCATTAGCGCAAGTTGTGCGATCGTAGTTTAACTGTACGGACCAGGCACCATATGAATCTCACACAGGATTTTCCGATTGCAAACACCTTTAACACCTGATTGCAAACTTTACCCATCATATTGCGAATGTTTATCATTTACACATGTTGTAGGTCCTCAGTTTAAACATTCAAGCGATTTAAACCATTCGAGTGCAAGAAGATGCGAAATAGGGGCTTATTCTCTCTCTTCTGTGTCTATTTGTGCTTGAATGGACACAAAAATGCAAAATTATGTCTCAATAAGTATCCTCATAAACACAGTCGCTTATGGCTTACTGTACATGAACGTAAACAATTGAGAAAGAAAACGGTTGAGAATCATTACATTTGATCCATGCATTAGGTCTTAAAGTGACAGCAGCCTAATTTTCCTGCTGCTGGTCATTAATCTTAATTAAACAGCAAAATACTAAGAGAAAATCACTTTTTTAGCTTTAACAAGGATTAATTATATTTAATTGATACAGTGAAGACTATGCAGTGTCATTTTACATTTGATTATTGAATATCTGTACCTTATTGTTACGCTTATCTGAAGAAAAAAAAACATAAAACACTGTTTATTTAATTTGTATCTTTGTTCTATTGTATTTATCTATGATTGTAATGTATTATTTTCTCTGCAGATGCACTTCCCTACAAAATCACCACAATCATTCTAGAATTATTAATTCTTTCCAAATAGAGCTATTCAAGTCATCTGATGAAATTGTTTTCATATCACCATATACAGTATATTTGCAGAAAAACAAAAGTTTGCAATGTCTTTATAAAAATAAATGTCGTCTTTTGTGTAAAAAGTCCTTAAAACGAGGCACATTTACATTATGCTTATAAGATATAAGATATTTTTCTTTAAGTTTACTTTTTTGGTTAAACCTGCTTAAACCTCATAATTGATAGAAAAATGTAGTGTAATACATGTAATTTTAGTGAATGCATTAGGTATCATAAACTAACAATGATATGGGGGGATGTTTGCACATTTCAGTGTACATACATAATTCATTTATACATAGCTTAACTAACATTATTTTTTTTAAACTTTGACATCCCTAAAAATGTAAAACATTACATAATGTTACAAATGTACCATGTTAGCATTGACCAAGATTAATGTGTCTTAGTTCAGGCTTTCTCTTGCATGAATAATGTTAACATTTACAACCTTATTGTGAAACATTAGCACTTTTACTTGGTGAGAAAAACTTGTGTGTGCAAAAGAAAAGCTTTTGCTTTTCAAATAAATATGACTCATTTTAAGATTTATCATTTTTAGATGCTTATCTTGGAAACTGATTGAAAATATATATAAAAAAAATACTGATTAAGAAATGCTTTGCAACGTTCAAGGTCAAAGCCTCACCTCGCGAACACACAGAGCTCTGTCGGACTATTTGCAGAGGGCATATTTTTTGGCCTTGTGGATGTGAATAACCTTTTATTCTTTCATCTCAGCCCAACAGAGTTCGTTAACTCCAGCCGATTTTCTCTCTTACTTCTCTGTTTCTATCTTGTGCTGTAGGGGAGTGTATGTGTGTGTGTGTGTGTTTTCAATGACAGTTCTCCCCAGGGGCTGTTTTTTTAATTACATCATTTGGTGATATGGTTATGTCTGCGGCAGTCTGTTACAGTTAGTACATGTGACAAGTCCCAAATCACTGTAGCCACAAACGACGGCTCCTTGAAATATCCTGCCTGATCCATGCTATTCACATAACTCACTTTACGTTTGGATTGAACGGTCACATATCTCACGAATTCAGATAATCAAAGATGACAATTTATTTGAATGGTTTCACACAGATGATAGATGAGGTTGGACCAATACATTTCACCGTTTTTTTTTTTTTTTTTACTAGAATATTTATTATGTCACTAACTGTGTCAATCAATTTCTATGATTTACATTCACAAAAACATCAAATGCAAGTTTGTGCCAAAGCAACAAAAGAAAGCATATTAAACCATCCTCATCAATCTGAAGAACAGAATACTTTGCCAGTTTGTTGGCGAACTTGAATTAGCGCTGACTTGTGTTCTGGCTCCGCCGCAGGGCTTGTGATTAACTGGCTACAGGCCCGAACAATTGAGCTTGATTTGACATGAAACCGCAACTGACGTTGATTGTGCCCAATACTGGACAACCGCTTGTTTTCTGATCAGTGTGTATCAAACTTTGAGCGTTTAGAGGCAAACTTTTTGATATAGCTATGCTGGAAGATTCAGACGTGATTAGCGTGTCATGAAATATTTGATGTGATGAAGAATTGGACAGTGTTGGTGTTTTGGTAATGGAGGAGATTTCTGTGTCATATTGACTGGGGTCGGTTTTAAAAAAGCTATTTAACTAAAGGTTGTAAGGAAAAATTTGCCTTATAATTGTTGTTCCAAACCCAAATTACTATGTTGATGAATGTGCTCTATTCAATAAAAGTGAATGAATGGACTGTCTTTTTTGAACATTCATGAATTTGAATTCAATGACAAATTTCTAAGTAATCATTAAATGGTGTATATTATTAAATCAGAAAAAATGTGAGGTAAGTAATTACAATGAATAAAACATTAAAGTTTGGTAAATGGCAAAACGACTACATTTGCATTCATTGAAAAAAAAATCCTCTGCAAAGTTTAGAATATTTAAATAAATGTAAATCAGACCTTCTAAAATATTGTTATATTTGTTATCATTTCACACCATCAATTAAAAAAAAAAAAAATATATATATATATATACACGCGTACATTATAACAAATTGTTTAGATTAGATTTATTGAAATACATTTTACTTAATGTAAATGAATATTTGATTTTTAGGAATAACGGACTGAAAATATTTGTCAACTATGGAGTAAATATATATTTATCAATTGAATAATTTCCTTCAGCTCTGTTCAGCATCTTATGGAAATGCTTTCTGGGAATGCTTTATTGACAGAGAATGTATGTACTAAATATATGTCTGAACTTTCAAGGCTTTCCTACTTACTGTTAGGAACAGCCAAACTGTTGTGGAACACATTCGTGGAGGGAGGGAGTGAAAATGCTGCCTAGAAAGGGATCTTTTGGTTTTTTTGGTTTTGGAGCTCTAGTTCATGACGGACACATCTTATGCTATGTTCCTTCTCTAAATCAATCTGAATCGTTATATAACATCAGGGATACTGCGTCATCCATATTAACAGAGACTATTTATATAGAGACATGCCACTTCCTCAATCCTTAATACAACTATATAGGGAAAACCCGTAACGGCAAAGATGGCGGTTGTATGCACATGCCCCGCCCCTCCCGCTGGAAAGCCAATCGTCTGCTTTTAACAGTCAAGCCGGAAAACATTTAAGCCTATCGTCTGGTTCCACCGACGCATGCACAGTTGAGGTTTGCGACAGCGGAAAATATGTTACTGTTTGAAAAGGCGGCAGATTTGATATGTGTTAGTTGTTGTGTAAATATCAGACATCCCAAGTCTCCCGGAAGTTCCGGGAGTCTCCCGCAGATTGATAGCGGCTCCCTGATGACCGCAAATTAGTTCAAATCTGCCGGAGTCTAGAGCGAGCGAGCAGTAGCGCGCGCACGACAGAGAGCGAGAGAACCCTTGCGCATGCGCAGTAAAAGTATAACCTGTGGGGAAAAGGGCGTTTTAAACCTTATTTTGGGGCAAAGTCATCAAACTTTTTCAGCGATTTTTATCATATTTTATTAGTGTTTGTATACATGCAGTTTTTATGTCCCGGTGACCAGTGAAAGTGCAGTTCTGAGTCTCTGCCCATTCATTTAGATAGGAGCCTGGTCTTGTTAGTCCGAAATAACTGCCCGGAGGCGTTGCCAAGATGGCGGCCGAGTGGCATGACTTGCCTAAAAGGACTTTGATATTAATTAAAAGTTTGTCCCATTTGAAAGATGATGTATTGCCTGCCTCTGGGGGGAAATATGCCTGAATTACCTTTTTGGAGGTTCTAATGACGTGTCTATTAATCCTCAGGGTTTTCAGATGAAGAAGATGCTCTTGTCATTATTGTCTGTGTTAAATATATACCTCTATAAACAGAAGTAATTCATTCGCCCCCCAATTTCAGTTAAAGTATTTCCCAACTGGTGGTTTTCTTCTGTAAATAAAACAGAGTTAAGCGTATAATCATCCAGAGTTTGGATAGCTAATCAAAGTCAAGTATTTGACGGGTTTTTTTTCTTTGACGGTAGGTTTTTTTTTTTTTTTTTTTTTTCGCACATCTGTCGTTTTGTAGAAGCTAGCCAAAGTAGCCAAATGTCAACATGGACAGGTTCTCTAAATAATTGATTTAAACATGAATTATTTATTCCATTTTTTTTATATAGTGTTGGGTTACCTGTAAATTCTGAAACAAAGCCAACATTTTCCATTTTTCAAAGTCTGTCATGACAAAAGTTTAATTAAATAAAAAAAAAAGATAAAATGAAATCCTTTGCAGCAAGATGTCATCATGTTTCAAAGGATTGTCATGGACAACAGTGATTGCACTACAAATCACATAAAGTCAAATGGCAGGCCTCTGTTTTTCTCCAGGGTATGTCAAGGACATTTTTTTCGCTCTACCTTGCCATCTTGACATTTTGCTTCCAAAAGCTTTTTTTTTTTTTTTTTACCACCACTGTATATCTTTAATTTTCCGTGTCAGCAAACCTGCATGTGTTGTATCTCTGTTGATTGGCAGGAAGACAGATGTGTCTGTGTGTTTATGTCTGTCTATGACCTTGATTGGGCCACAGAACTGAGAAAAACCCGATCATTACGTCCCGTGGCATCACCAGCTGAGAGGAAGAGCAATTTGCACACACTACACTGTAGAGGCTCCTCATGCTCATGTTTACTGATGAATTGAGGACCTGAAGGACTCAACTTGAGTGCCATGTTAGCCTTTGTCCTTCAGCTAAACCCAGGTGCACAATTGGAATCTCTCTCTCTCTCTCTCTCTCTCTCTCTCTCTCTCTCTCTCTCTCTCTCTCTCTCTCTCTCTCTCTCTCTCTCTCTCTCTCTCTCTCTCTCTCTCTCTCGTATGATTGTCGGTTGTCAAATTTTTGTTAAATTTTAATAATTCAGATATTGGGTAAACGACAAGGCAGATGTGTGATATCATATCAATGGTCTTTTATGTCTGTACTGTGTAAGATACTGTATACATGATATGATGTGAAAGAATAATATAGCGCTTCCTAATTTTGTAAATGTGAATGTCTAAAGTGGACCATATAAATAAAGTGTTACCAAAACTTGCATCGCGTGTATTTGTTTAGAAGTTAATGCATTCCTTAGGAACCGAAACTCACAAGCTTCTGTTTGAGCGACTGAAATGCTTTCATTGTCATCATGTTGCATATCAATTTTGTATTACATATAAATAAGATCGTATCAGCATTGTCTGAACATCTCTCTCCTTTCTCTTTCTCATACACCTACTGTACGTAATCAGTTGCTGTTTTTCATTAGATGGTCATCATACGTCATACAAAATTCAATTGTCTACAAGATCTCTGTCTTTTTGTCACACCTTATTCTTATGTAATGTAATTTTTTTAACACTGTAAACATTTGAATACATCCTGAATGAGGTAATTAAGACCCCACTTCCCCTCCACAATCTCATTTCCCATGAGTCCTCGATAATGATATGGATGGCAATGTGAGAGTCATCACTTTCTGTGCAAACAAAATGGCTTATCGCACCTTTTTTTGTATTGACACAGTGATAATTATCACGCCGGCCATGATGGAAATCATCAAAGCACCTTTACTCAGCTGGTTTTGTGGCTTTGTGCTTTGAAGGCCCTGTCAGCTATTTTTAGTATGTCTGCAGTATCTTCTCATCACTGGAGATACGCGTTGGGCAATTACCCCATGCTCTGAAGGGAACAGGGTGGCTCTGAAATGAAACGCCAGCTGTTTTTTTTTTGTTTTTTTCCTGAGCAAATGCTCTTCTGAGTCGTCTGGTAACCAGGGAGAGTCAAGTGTAAAGAGTTCACAGAAAAAAAAAAGCGGCAAAAAAGATTTGAGGACAGCAGTAGAAAGTGTTCTACTCCATGAGCTGAAACATCAATGATTAAATGAAATCTGAGCTGAAGCACAAAGAGGGGGATATTTAGGAGTGAAGATCCCAGTAGTTACGCCACCATAACAGTAAATAAACCGAAACTCAGCGTACTTGCCTCACAAACAATAGGCCTATAGAATGCTTGAAATGTCTATTTTTAAATGAACCTATTCGAATCAAAAACAAATACTCTCTAATTATGTAATCTCTATGAAAGTTGCATTTCTCTCTCTAAAGGTGCATCAACTTCATCTTTGGTGTTGCCACTGACTCTAGTTTATCAGTACATAATTTTAATGTCTCATTGCTCATTACCGACATGATAATCTTTACTATTTACCGGTGCATTGTAACAAGCTTTAAGCGTGTGCTTTTCATTTTAGGGTGAACAATCAGTCAGTCAAAAGCAATATAGCTTGAAAGTCTGTCTTGAGTTTCATGCATGAAGCTTGATTTGGAGGTCTATGGGAATTTTGTGCTGTTTGAGCGTTACTATGAGAAAACCATAAGTCCGATCGTCAGCACAAGTAATGGCAAATTCAGAAGAGAAATGTGCTTGCACACTAAGAATAAGAAAAAAATCGAAAGTTTAAATCACTCATCAGGGCTCGAATTTCGGCGCGGGATTGCGGGTATTGCCAACGCTATCTCACGACCAATTCGTGCGAATTCGTACGAGTGATTAAAAAGTGGCTAATTCGTACGAATTCGCACGACCTCACTCGTACGAATTAGTACGATTTGTCTTAAGCCACGTGATGGGTAGGTTTAGGGGCGGGGTCAGGGGTAGGTCATTCGTACGAATTCATACGAATTGGCCAACTCGTCAAATATGTACGTTTTAGCCCAAATCGTACTAATTCGTACGAGTGAGGTCGTATGAATTCGTACGAATTAGCCACTTTTTAATCACTCGTACGAATTCCCGTGAGATCGGGTTGGTATTGCGCATAATTCTAATCATTCCAGCAGGTCTCCCATTTATAATGCGGGAAATTCCCGCAATCTTAATCCACACAGATTATAAAATCAAATCATTCTTTTAACAACTATCTGCCAATTTCACAAACAGCGTGAGTGTTCAGCGGTGCCGCGTCTTCTATCTCTTCTCTCAAAATGTGTTGTGCAAGGCAAGCATCAAGCGCTGCGGCGATAATACACACTCGCGTTTAGGAGTCGGGACATGACGGAATATTCACTTGCACAATCGGGCCAGCAGTGCATCATGACTGAAGTTTACCATTTGCACGTCTGTTTAAGTCTTACCAGTTTAAACATTCAAGCAATTTTAAACTAATCAGTGCTCGCACACTCTCTGAGATGATTTTTTATGCGCACAATCGCACATCCAAATCCGCTTCAATAACAGCTGGCCAGTAACAAAAGTTATTTTTCGCAGATATTGCTTTAACACGCAAAATTGTGTCAATTTCGGTCTTCGTGAGTATACTCTAAACCAGCGATTCCCAAACTGTGGTCCGCGGACCACTAGTGTGGTCCTTGAGGGTACTGCAGGTGGTCCGTGGAAAGGAAAAATAAAATTTTACCTTCATTTTACCAGGAAATTCCCATTTAAAAAAAAAAAAAAATAAGTAAAAAGAATATGTAGGCCTATATTGATATAAAACTTAAATTAAATTGTCAAGTCATTGTGTGATTACTAAAATAGACTAGTGGCACTCGGCAGTGACGTTCAAGTTCAGTGCCGTTAAACCCACAACATGCGTCGGTGGATAGCAACAGGTTCTCTGAAGAGAAAAGAGGCAGACTCAGAGGCAAATATGTCCTTATTATCACATCACACGCACAGCCTTTATAGGCAGTTTATATGAAACTAAATGTTTATAAATGGAATGAATAAGGCCTGTTATTATTTTAATTTCCAGTTTCCAGTCTTGATCTCGCGTTTCTGAAATGTTTTGCGGATGTGCTGGAAGTGGGCAAACTCAAGCCTACTTTTTGAGGACTTGTAAAACTCTGAAGATTAATAATCCCCTAAAATCGCCAAAGGTTTTGAAATGTTGACTATGTCCAAGTGTTCTTATTACCGTATAGATTTCATACTCCATTGCTATGGAAATAAGCCTGTTGTTCAAATTAACCTGATTAGGCCCTCGGGCGCTTGAGTAAATAAATATGTGGCAGCCGCTGTGTGCAGTAAACTTTCTTTTAACAAGCCTGTTGTACTGATGCGATGACCAGTTATAGTTTTAGTGCTAGTAAGTCTATCTAGAGGTGTGGGTTAATTCAGGTAGGACTGTGTAGGCATATTTTATTATGTGTATTATGAGGTGGTCCGCAAAAATTCTTGATTACAAATAGTGGTCCACACACACAAAAAGTTTGAAAACCCCTGCTCTAAACATATTCGGTTTTGTCTTTAATAAGCATAAAACGCATCCCAGTATAATGAACACAGGATCCGTGCACTAGCTCTTAAAGTGACAGCAGCCATATGTGTCTGTCATTAATTTTGTTGTCAAAACAACAAAAGATAGCTTTAAGTTAAAGGAATCAGGATTAATAGCCTATGTATTTAATTTATTCAGGACTAAAATACCACCCAGTGTTATTTTCCATTTACTTTATTCAGTTTCGTTATATGAATACCAGTGTTAGACCTATTCAAAATAGGTGTATTTGCTCTTTATTTGTATCTTTATTCTATTGTATTTATTTGTGCTACTTTTTTCAATTTAATTAAACCATTTAAATCAAGCTTCCTTGTGTTGTGTATATTCTTAACAACAATATAACCCCATTGTAAAAATGCAATGAGCGCAAACATTTAGGCAAGGTAAATGTAATTATTTTGTTTGTAAAAAATGCCCCCCCTTTCTCCAAAAAAAAATCCCCCCATGAGAATCAACATTTAAGCCCTGTGTTTTCCCTCAGTGTTTGTTGATCGTCGTCTATGTGTGGTTGTGTTTTTCCTGAGTTCCTGCATTTCCCTGTATCCTGAGTTTGTTATTAAACTAGCTGCATTGAAATTATGTTTCCTCGTCTTCAGTTACCTGCACAACCCTGACAGTTTGATACAAGCCATTTTTTTCCACCCCAGTGAGCTTATGAACTGTTATTATTGTGAATCACTCTCCTGTATGACTCAGTAAGTCAAATGACGACAGTGATGTTGCGGTCACTATATTTGACTTTGCGTGAGTCATTTAACTGAAATCAAAGTGCTGTCTGATTACAATTAGGTATAGCTTCCCTTAAATTGTTGCATTTTCTCTTTGAGAAGGCCACATTAGGGTTAGAGAGATTATTGTTATATTTGTTGCATTCATGTGTTCTGTAAAGTTTTGCGTCAAGTCAGCTTATTGGGGTTTACAGTACGGTAGAATACCGTTAAACAAATTGAACCGTAAAAAAAAATATTTTGTGGGGTTTGTGTAATGGGTTTGTGTAATGCACTATCATGTACAAATAATAAGATCAGGAGCTTCAGGCTTGAAACTGAACCATCTTTCCCTGTCATGTTGATAAACTTCCACGTTTTTCAGGCGTATAATGGATGTTGAATTGTTCATTTATGAAGCCATCAGGTTTGTCAAGTCAGCACTCAAGTGGTGATTAAATCGCTCATTTCTGCTGTGTTGCTGGTCCTTTATATGGCATTATGGAAGATCAGAAAGCGATTAGCATTTTCTTCCATCCATTTTCTTTCCTTGTGTTTACGCCTCTTGTCTCTTCTGTTTGATGTTTTTTTTTTATGTTTAAAGGTCTCCATGTGATGAATAACACATGAGCTACATGGTTTCAGTCTAATAATCTTTCTGAAGAAGAGGATGTTTTGCAAAAAAGGGCAACTTCAGTATTCTTTTGTAGGTGAAAATTGTGAACAGAAGAGATTCAGCAATTAGTGGATTAGTGGGTAGAGTGTTGCATGTAGATCATGCAATTTGTTTCCAATTAGGGAATAAAACATTGGATTAAAAGAATTACAAGAGTACATATCAATTCAATTTTATTTCTAGTTTGTACTAATGATAACTTTGAAAAAGACCATGTTATTGAAGAAGTTGCTGATTGTAACAGATAGTTGGGCCAATTAAAACAACAGTACAATAAATGAGCAATAAATTATATTAACAGACTTTTTCTCAAGAGCGCACATCAAAGTAATAATATTGCTTTAATACTTAAATATTACTGAATAGTTTTTACTGTTATATAATATTATTTTTGTCAAGAATAAAAGTGCAGCAAGTGTCTAAGCAAATTCTAAATTGAATTAATTTGAAATTGATTAAAACATTTTTATTAAACTATATTGATCAGGTGAAATTTCAAAACAATCTCCTTTCAAGTTCAAACAGACCATTCAGTGAAGCATTTTTGTTCTGCTTGTTTTTTATGTTGTGTAGCTTTTAGGGGTGTAACAATACCCTCATGTCACGATTCGATACATATCACAATACTGAACTCACGATACGATATTATTGCGACACTCCAAGACACATGGTAGAAGGTTAACAAAAAATATACTGTTGATTTAAAATGCTAAATTTGGTTTTACATTGGGGTGTAAATGAATGGGGTTGGACTTGGTGCTGGAAACTCAATGCACAGGACAATAATGACACCAGAATAACAATATTGATGATTCTGAAGCTGAAAACATAATTATTTTAGACGAATATGCTTGCACTCTTTCACTGATATATTTAAAATAATGTAGGCCACTTTTACTGGTACCATAAGACATTTAGCATTATCAGGACCCACAAATAGTCCCTCATTGCATTATTATACATTATATTGAAGTTTAATGTAGTACTGACACAAAAAAAAAATTTCACACAGTCATTTTTATTTTGGATGAACTATCCACTATACATATTGTCACTATCCACGATACATATTGTTGCATTTTTGTATTGCGATACATTGTGACACGATATAATGTTACACCCCTAGATTTGCTTTATTTGTGTCACGTACTGCTCCGAGAACACAGGCAATATAGTAATCCACGGAACAGGCAAGAAATCCAAAACTAAGAGACATGAAACCAGGGAGAATGCTCGGAATTGCAGTGTAACACTAAACATGACTTCGCAGGCTTATATGGCGTGAGCTAAACAAGATAATGAGGCACAGGTGAATGTGATAATGGATAAAGAGTCCGGGCAGTGAGTTATGGGAAATGTAGTTTGTGAGGGAATGACAATAATCGGACGTGGAGTGCCCTCTGGTTGCTCTCAAGGGCACTCCAGCTGGTGACCGTTACAATTTGGCTTTTTTTTTTTTTTTTTCTTGGTCATGTTATGCTTTGCATTTAGTTTGTTTGAATAATTCTTCTGCATATGTTGATTAATGGTGGCTTCAAGTCCTCCTGGGAAGTTCGTACTTACGAGGTGGGAAGTCGTGTTTACAACAGTTATGGGCGTTCAAGTCACTTCCGTCGGAGTAAGATGGCGGTGTACTTTTTCTTAATTAATTACAAGAAAAATACAGCAAGGTTCTTAAACTCTCGTTCAAGAAAATGAAGAACAAAGAAATGTGCATCAGGTGTACTTTGTTTAATTTATGAAGCCACTGCAAACTTTATCGTTACATATTACATTGTTATATATGCCATCATATTCTGTGCAGGCAATTAGAAAAGCCTAACAGAAACAGAACCAGAAAATATGAACACATCACACCAGTCCTCAGGTCTTTACACTGGCTCCCAGTTACATTTAGGATTGATTTTAAAGTATTATTACTGGTATAAATCATTCAATGGGCTAGGACCTTATTATATTGCAGATATGCTCACTGAATATAAACCCAACAGATCACTCAGATCATTAGGATCACATCAGCTAAATACCAAGGGTTCACTCTAAGCACGGAGAGTCTGCTTTTAGCCAGTATGCTGGAACCAGCTTCCAGAGGAGATCAGATGTGCTCCTACAGTAGTCACATTCAAATCCAGACTCAAAACACATCTCTTTAGCTATGCATTTACTGAATGAGCACTGTGCCACTGTTTGTCCGACTGTTTTTACTGTATTTTATTTTATTTTTTATTCTAAACTGTTTTAATTATTCTCATTTCTTTTGATTATTTTAATTTATTCTATTTAAAGCACTTTGAATAACCATTGTGTATGAAATGTGCTATATAAATAAACTTGCCTTGCCTTGCCTAACAATATTACTGCTAAATAACATTAAGTATAGTATTCCGCCATGTTTCTCACTGACACGCCCCCAACTCGTAAAGATCGGGGCTTAAAAATAATCCCGAGCTTCCCACTCGTGTTTACGACATTGTGGTTCAACTCGAAAATACGATGCTTACGAGATGACTTGAACTCACCATAAGTGTCATCACTCCAACTAGACAAATGTGTGTAAAATTTCCTATGATCTCTATACTTTTTGCTTTTTACTAGCCAGTGGAGGGGTGACAGAAAATGATGTCATGCTTTAGGAAATGACGCAGGCCAGATTTGAAAATGGGTTTTGCTGCACATAATCAAGTGCATAGGTGAACTATCGGCCACATCTATGTAAATGGACTGCATTTATATAGCGCTTTCACAGACTCAATGGCCACCAGAGCGCTTTACATTCACGCATTCACTCACTCATTCATACACCGACGGCGGTGTCAGCCGTGCAAGGCGCCATCCAGCTCGTCGGGAGCAGCTGGGGTTCGGTGTCTTGCTCATGGACACCTCGACACTTGGTCAGGTGGAACCGGGGATTGAACCACCAACCTTCTGGTTTGTAGACAACCTACATGAACCACTGAGCCCCTGCCGCCCCTATGGTCTATCTTTGTAGTCTATTCTCAAATGTCTCTTTGTTTTATTTATGTTTGGAGTTAAGATTAACTCTCACAAATACTAGAGCATTTTCACTCTAACACACATAAAACTGCATCAGCTGCTCAGAAACAACAAGAACAAAATATTCTATCCCATTATTCTGCTGACACTCCCATCCCCTTTCTTCACGGGCTGGTATACTGGCCATTCACATATTTAGCGTCAACACAGATATGAGATGAAGCCTGCAAATTCTGCTGCCAGCTCATGAATTGAGAGATAAAATACATGAGGCTTCAGGTGTTATGAATTACTGAGGTCTGTTCTTTTCGCAGGAGGCTGTAATGGAATAACCCTGGGGACACATTGCCAAGTTGAGCCATTTAATGGTCTTGGGTCATAGAGCCTGTTTTATTATAAAGTTTGTGTTAGCTGCACTGCAGCTTGTTAAATTTGATGTTCAAAGTGTAACAAACGAGAGGCCGTGCCCCTGTCCAGATCTGCATTGTCAACACGCAGGCGCTCCACGATTTCTTACCGATAGTCAGATAAAAGACCTCACAATAGTGAATAATTTATAGCTGTGTATTAATTTCATGGTCCAATAAGATGTTGGACTGTGGGTGGGTGAGTCTGTGGGAAAACGTCCCCTGCTCTCAGAGAGATGTGAAAACACTGGCACTGACTGCAAAAGGCTTGTAGGTCTCACCAGTGTAATTGAGTTTGACGACTTGTGCTGCAATTTCCTCAGTGCTCGGATGCCACCCGTATCTGCGCTATTTATAAACTATCTTGTTAATTGTAACGTGGATAATTAAGCAGCACTGTTGATTTCCAGCTTAATTATCCTGAAATGAATGGAAATCAGTTTGATTACCTCTTAATGTGGCACACGTGGTTTTAAACCACAGCGTGTATCTATCGAGGCATGTTATTAACATGTGATATGTAAGGGATAATGTACATCCAGCCGGTTGTTATCGCAGAATAAACCCTGACCGTGATCAAGACCCTGAGATTAGGGAACTTGCATCAGCCTGAAGGTGTTTATTCTGCGATTACAACCGGCTGATGTACATTATCCCGCTTATTACACGGTTATTTGCCACATTAGTAAATAATTAGACACGAAATATTGACTTGAGTGGGAATATTTTATTAGCTCTTTAAACACAAAGCTTCCGCGGAGAAAGCCGTTGCTAGTAAGCGGCAAGTTCAAGCTAGATGGACATTTAAGGGATAAGGTACAGTCATAACAATTATTTCACGCCATTTCGCCACATAAATAATTATGGGGATAAGATATGTTGATTTGAGATGAAACTGTTTTAAAATCTTACCTGTTTGTCATCTTATAATCCATTACAGTGTACAAAACAATCGTCGCAAAATGGCAGCAGCTGCGTTTGTGTGAAACGAGAGAGCGAGTCTGCGATACCCGGATGACATCATTAAATAACTGTACACAAAAATATTGATTTGAGTTGTATTATTTTATTAGCTCACCAAATGTGTTATCGGGGACTAGCATACCGTGGGATGGCGCGCTTGACCAACTTATTTTATTTCAGCTAGTTGCCAAAGTAACATTTCTCATTTTCATTTAGTTTAACGGGATGTACTTGATGTAATTTAACTTGATGTCATTTCAATTAAAATGGAAAATACAGAAAAAAACCTAATTAAAAATATTTAAGACTATAATAGCATTTTAATGAGACTAAAATATACAACGAATTTATTTATCTATTTATAACTGATACGGAAACGGATTTCCATTTGGCTCTCCTTTTCAAGACCTTCAGTTTCTCCTAATAGTGTTAAGCATTGAGGGAATGCATTAACGTCACTTTCCCGCCGGAACACGCCCCCCTCAGCGGGACTGAGTGGCAGAAGAGCTGCTGCGTGGCTGGAGTTAATAGGAGAAACTGCGAAAACGCGAGTAAAACAAACTATTATCAGTTTAAACTAAAAGTTGGACTCGATATAGTGTTCCTTACAACTTATCAAAGTCCAGTGATCCATGGATATTTGACATGCAGCCAGGAATCGTGTTTCCTGACATTTATATGTGCCTGATTTCGACGCCGGGGAAATAAATTAAGAAAATTTGCCTGTAAACGTTTTATATAAATACAATATAGATAGGTCTAAATCCGAGTGATCACTTACATTAATGTTATACTGTAGGCCTATATCATCATATCGTCCAGCCCTAAAAATTGTATAGTTTTTTTGTCAGTGTTTATTTAAAAAAATCCAATTGTGCAGAATATAGTCTGTTCTGTAGCTTTACGCAGTCTGTAAAAATATACAGTACCTCAGATTTCTGTTCAAATCTAGTTGTACAGTCAATCGCAAAGCCCTTTCTCGTTTTAGATGTGTTTTGTGGGTTTTTCACGGCATTCATGCTGAAAACAAATACTGCCGCTCAGTCTTTTTGCCACTCCGGCCGACGGTGACGTCATGCGCATACCCTCTATTGTAAGTATTGTGGTCATGTTCCAGATGAGCTACTCTGTAAACTTCAGAGAGAATTAACACTATTTGAGGTGGTGTGGTGTGGGTGCCCAGAGTGAATTTGCATGATTAAATTAGGATGTGCACGCATATATGCCAGCCCATATTTTTCCCATCACACGCATTTTAGTGCTGATTTCCAGCCTGCGGCCCAGCTTTAGTAAATTCAGTTCTCCTGCGGAGCAGTTCTCTCTGTGTCTCCTGTCGGAAATTCAAAGGTACCTGAGGATACAAATACAACCATTAGAATAAGTTAATAAATATTGAATAAATACAATTACAGTATCTGACTTTGAGAAAAAGCAAAGAAAAAGACTTGAACAGAAGCATCCTGTTTTAAAGCTTACCGCAGTGTGTGAGACCTTAAGCGATGATCAACGCAAGTTTAGTTGGCAATTATACACGCTTCATATCTCAAATGCTAAGTTGTTGGACATTGAAGTACATCCTGCATTAAGTGTATCTATGCCAAACTCTCCACAAAATGTGATTAATGAGTTCCTATAGTCATGCGTAGAAGAAGGTCTAGACTCTATAGCAGCTTTCATTGGCCAAGGACCTCCCAAGAGTTCGTCTGACCAATATGCAAAACAACCAATCACAGTTCGATTTGTTCAGTGTCATGTTTAGGGGCATGAAAATGTAAAATTGGTGTTCCCAATAACAGACAGGGGTGCAATTCATTCAGGAACGTCATGCAAGTTTCCTGCAACAATGGTGCTGTAAAAACTTCTCTTCACTTTTGAAAATCCAGCGTTTAGTTGATCCTGTTAAGTGCTCATTAGCCTGGTTTCCATAACAGATTTGTGCAAAACTTTTGCGATATTTTCTAAATGTTGATAAAAAACAATTTTGAAATGACGGCATTTCCATTAAAGGTGACCTATTATGCCCATTTTCACATGATGTACTGTAATATAAATCTCTGGTGTCCTCAGAATGTGTCTGTGAAGTTTCTGCTCAAAATACCTCCCAGGTTTTTTATTATAGCTTGTCAAATGTGCCCCTATTTGGGTGTGAGCGAAAACACACAGTTTTTGTGTGTGTCCCTTTAAATGCAAGTGAGCTGCTGCTCCCCACCCCCTCTTTCAGAAGAGGGTGGATCCATTACATGTGCTTCGGATACTACGGCATCAAATTAACAGCCGAATTTCTCTCAGGCAAAATGTCAATAATACCCAGTAGCTGAGTGCAGCCTTCAGGCCCTTGCACACTGAGTCCGAAATTTCTGCACGTTAAAAAATAAATATGACCTCATGTTATGTCAATCACGCTTGCACACTGCCTCGTGCGTCATAAAAAAAAAACAACGCACGAAATTGACCTTTCGCCGGCCCCTCCCCCAAAACGGCCATTGTCCAATCACACATCATAGCAACCGTTACTATGTGAGCAGGTCCGTCAAACATTGACTCCAAGCAAGATGGAGAAGCGGTGCGCCCACGGCGTTTGTAAGTCGGACACTACCCCGAGAGATTGTCTGGAGAAGGAGTTGTGTTCTTTTCGTTTCCAAAGCCGAAAACACAACGAGAGCGGTGCCTACAATGGATCAAACAGTGTGGACGGCCCCACTCCCAGTTAAATGTGTCGAACATGGTTAACTCGCGTGCAGTGTGCGTGAGACTGAGACACTGAGATTAGTCAAAGAAACATGGAGAAAGCAGATCAAGAGGATGCACAAAGGAATTACGTTTTCTTAAGGGTTGTTGTTTAACATGATATTCTCGGGGGGAAATGAGCAACAGTCAACTAGCAGTGTAGCACCCGTAGCTACAGTTTAGAGGATTGCACGCTCGCAACGGGGAAAGCATGAAGCTTGCTTGACAACATCAGTTCATATATCAATATCGTAACAAATAGAAATAACCTTAAATAATGAATGGTTATCTGGTTATCTGCATCTTTCCGTCTCTTATGTATAGTAGGGCTGTCACTTTTGAGAAAAATCAAATTCGAACGGATATCAAATATCAAGCAATGTATTCGAATATATTCGAATATCTACGAAACTAAAAGGACTGCGCATGTGCAATGACGTATTACGCACGGAGCGAGCTGTTCTTCCTGTTGAATAGAGTGTCATAAATGAGTGTTCCGTTATTAAAAAATTCTTATTTCACTCAGCGTCTGTGAAGTGAAGCAGGACAACGTCCCACCAGCGCTTGTTTCAGATGATCATCCACGGACGACTGGTTTTGGGCGCAGGGTTTTACTGCGTGATCAATATAAGCAGGCAAGCAGCACGGCAAATCATGCTCATCGTCTCCAAATCATGACCAGAGACGGATAAATATCAAGTCTGCTGTTTAAAACAAATAAAGAACCAATAGAGGAGAATAGTTATAGTGAATAGTGAATAGCGGCATATTCGTGCAGTGTGCGCATGTCAAAAAATCAATTCGGATTTGAATCTTGTGACATATAACGCGCACATTACTTTATGTATCGTTCATGTAAACATGTTCATGTTCGGATTCATCAATCGGATTGTCCATTTCCAGACACTACTTTTTAGATGAGTTGGGGTAGAAATTGTCCGCTCAGGCTGGCCGTTCTGTGTGTTATCTTCCATTTTCAAAACAGGGTGGCTATTGGCCAGTGGCGTAGGTTTGATTTTGAAATGGGTGGGGACGGGGACATCAATATATAAATATATTTTAAGTTTTGATCGAAATTATTGCTAGGGATATATCATTGTCACTGGATATCGGTAGGGACACGCCCCTAGCGTCCCTACTAAATTCTACGCCCCTGCTATTGGCTATTATTCGCTTGATTTGGTCATGAGTTTACGCTACAATACGTTTAGAGTGCCCGCTACTGGATGAGATGGCAAACAATAAAATGAAAAACAAACAGTCTAATCATAGACTGTAAAAAATGCGCTAAACATGGCACTTTAAAAACCGGTTAGTTTATTTATAGTTCGATTACGGATATTTCACGTCATGTTCGAATGCATATTCGAATATCGAATAAAAAGTGACAGCCCTAATGTATAGTTACTTTTTAAACACGAAAATCGCATTCAGCATGACACGCAAGCGGTTGCCGTGGTAATGAACAACCTGCTTGTTAAAGCGAATGTATAATGCTGTATCTGAGGCAAAATTACTAAATATGCAGCGCGAGTTATATATTTCTAACTCCAAACAATTAGCCACTGAACCAGCTTATAAAATCTTCTTCAAGGCTGTGCTGGTTGCATTTGATGTACAGGTCATGGGGTTTCTCCGATTTCGCTTGAGACCGGTAAGCATTAGCCTCGATAGAAGTCGTGTCTCCTTCATTCCGTATTTTTATATGTTGAATATATCTAGGGCTGCAACTAACGATTATTTTGATAATCGATTAATCGGACGATTATTTTTTCGCTTAATCGATTAATCGGATAGAAATTAAATTAGATTTTTTTTTTTTTTATAACTAAATAAAACCGTAAATCAGGGTATTTATGTGTAAAAGTGTACTTTAAAAAGTGCAAAAGCCACACATTGAGTTTTACTAATATCAATATTTGCATTGTTTTTAATGATAATTGCTGATGGCAAGTTGACAAACATGATTATTGTTAAAAAAATGATATCCAACATATGTTTTAACACAATTTTTGTTAAAACAAATTTACACAGACATGTTGTTCAGATGTGAATATCTGAACTAAAAACAAACTAAAAACATCTAAAATATATAATTCATTTAATTTTTATTTAAAATTAATTATATATAAGGAATATAAGGATAAAGAATATAATATATATTATATATAATATATAAAAGAATATAATATAAGGATAAATTGATTAAATAAATATAGAAAGACTGAAAACAATTGTGTAAATGTAGAGCCGCAGTAGATCGCGTTTGACAAACAATTAAAACTTAGTAGACTAATGCTATAAAAAGAGAACGGAATGGAGGTAACGTTACCCAGCAAGCTAACAGGCTTGAGTAAAGGACAGGAGAAATGATGCATTAGTGCACAAGCATTCGCTGAAAACCACTGAGTACAGTGACTAAAAAACAATATTTTACTGCTGCTGTTATTAACTGCCTTTGTATTTAGTGCTTCACTTTGTAAACACCATTTTAATTTAACCTATTTCTGCGGTAGCGCTATTTTAATCCATCACTTACGTTGCGAGCGAACTGATTGCGCAACCTGATGCTCGAGACAAAATACAGACATCCCAAGATCCCGGAAGTCCCGGGAGTCTCCCTCATATTGATTGCGGCTCCCTGATGCCCGCGAATTAGTTCAAACTCCCGAAATCTAGAGCGCGCATGCGAGACAGAAGAGACTGCTCCAAACCGTGTAGCGCGCGCGCTCGGCAGAGAGAGACCTTGCGTGTGTGTGCGTACCAGTAAACGCTCCCCGTGACGTAAGCAGACCAACTAATCGATAATGACATTCGTTGACAACGATTTTCATAATCGATTATAATCGATTTTATCGATTAGTTGTTGCAGCCCTAAATATATCCCTCCACTGCGTACTGTAACCCCTTTTGCCTGGATCTGGAGGATATCACGGAGGTATTTGCCCAAAAAAGGTCACGACACGCACGGGTACACCTCTTCCCGTCATGGCAATCTGTCGCGCTGGTCGTGTTTGACCATTTGTTTGTCGGACGTAGCAACAGTAACTAAGGGGGGCGGGGCTCGGCGAAAGGCTAATTGCGTTTGCGTTTTTCGCATCAGTAGCAAGCAGTTTGAATGGTGTTTTGACAATTCAGAGCCACCGTTTACGAATACGAAAAAACACATACAGAGATTTCGGACTCGGTGTGCAAGGGCCTTTACATGTTCGAACCGGAGTCAGACAAAAATGGAGACTCAGGAAGTGGCTGCAACTTTTAGATGCACCTGGACGATTAATCATATCGCAATCGTAATCGCGATGTCAAGCCTATGCGATTACATGACGCAAAATACTGCGATTTTATATTAAATAAACAAATTAGGACTGTTAACGCAGCATCTGTTATTTTTTGTCATCCTTTGGCTAGTGTTACATGATCCCGCTCTTATTCATGCGAATGCTTTAAACCATTCAGCGAGACAAGTCAAAAGAGAGCGCGCTGCCAGTGAATGTCCTGACTGAAAGACGCGCGCCAGTATCATGCGCATGCACAGACCGCGCGCCAGAATACAGTTCTCTTTCCGCTTGAAGTGAACGAACAATAACACACACAATTATGCCAAAATATCATTTGTCGAGTGTCTTCATAACATAAGAGCAGTCGTATGATGGTCGTAAAGAGTTGTGAGAGAATAAGGCGCGTGTGAGATCCGCGTCTCTGTCAGCAACTCTTAAAGGGCCAGCATCCAATAATGCTTTCTGTCAGTAAAGTTAATCAGAGAACAAAGGGAACAGAGAAAAACACTCACTGCTCTTGACCAAAGAACTTGTGTAGCTTTAAATAGGATTTTAGTCCATATAATTTATAATTTATGCAGCGCAGACTGTTTGATAACTTTATTCAATTTCTGTATATGTCCTACCTGTTAGACAGGAAGAGCACAGGTAAATATGACATTTATTATGGGTTTATATGAGGATTGTTTGAAGTTCACTTAAATTAAAATTAAATTCATTTTTATCCAGACATCAATGGCTTATTGATCATTATAGGTGTTATCAATCATTTAGTTGTTGTTGCTAGTTTGAGTTGAGAAATACACATTTCAGAATTATCACTAATCTGTGTGTGCATTTTGCTTTGGAACCAAGCAAGTTGACTCATGAAACCATTTGTTTATTATATCGCAATCGCATATCGCAATATTGACCTCAATAATCGCAATATGACATTTTCCCCAAATCGTGCAGCCCTAACCTGGACGTTTCTGAATGGTTAGTGGATACATTTATGTAGTTGTTGTGGAGTTACGTTGATTGCTTCATCTCATCGACTAGCAATGGCATGTACCATCTTGTTAAATCTATAAACTGTTGTATAGGTGCTCGTGTGTGAACTGTATTAGGATGCCCACAGAGCCAGAAAATTTAGAGACGATGGTAACTTAGTCACATTAGCCGTACAGCATTCTAGAAAGCTCATTCAGAAAGGAAATTTGGAAACATTCACAAAGTATGAAATGCCATATTTACTTGTTCTCGATATGAAGTTAGAGCACGAAGCTTTGGTATTGACCCATCCTTCAGAAATAACTTTGAAATTTGCAAATCCAGCATTTTACTGACACTCGTTGGTAAAGCAGTCATGCGTGAAATGATTTCGTAAATATATAACATTTTACCGACGTTCTTCGGCACATTTCTGTCAAAAATGAAATTCAACCATGGTGCCCTCAGTCGCTCGGATGCCGGGATTCTATGGAGACTCGTATGTTCGTTGGTACATCCAGCAACAGAACATCTATAATGTTTTAGGTGCAGACATTGTAATACTAGCTGATACAGAAAGTAAACAGTAATGGTGGACTGCTGCTTCTCACTCAGGGCGGGATGATCACCAGATGTGGGTGGGGTTTCCCTACTCTTATTTAGGAGTAGGGGGAAATCTGAAACAGCTTGTTTCTGAGAGATTGACAATGATATATGGGGATTATAAAAAAGTATTGGGTGGATTTTTACCATTATGGGCTGGTTGTTTACACACACTGTGGACACACATCTGTGTCCAAAACGCCTTATAAAAGTAAATTTTGCATAATAGGCCCCTTGTTATGTGACTAAAATTTTAGTTTTTCGTCTCGCGATAAGTCATTCCAAAAGTCATGGCAACGGATGTTGGTAGGTTAACGTATATCGAAGCCACTGCACTAGCAATTATTTTTAATCGAAGGAGACGTAGCTGTATTATCCAAGCATTACTGGCAAGGAAAGCTCCTTAAACTTAGGAGTGGCACATACAAGGTGTTTCTCCCTCCTATCTGCTTCGGTCTTGATAAATTGTTTAAAGAACTCTCTCGTCTTCTGTCCAGACATACCGCGCCATCTTTACTGAATGATTTTTACGTACTCTAGGTGACCTGTAAATGCTTTCCATTGCAGGTTTGCAAAATATTCCTTTTTCAAATTGTCTGAAAAACTACCTCATGCGAGCGTAAAAACTTTTTTGCGATTTATATGGTAGTTTTTGCGAAATTGACGGGTTTCCACTGGGCGTATTTTCAATTTTCAATTTCAATTTGCACAATTTAAACAAATATCATCTTTCCTGTCTCTGACCAACCAGCTGGATGTAAACCAATCTGGCTTCAAGAAAGGGCATTCAACCAAGACCGCATTGCTGTCGGTCACAGAAGCCCTGCGGATCGCAAAAGCTGCTTCCAAATCATCAGCTCTCATTCTCCTGGATCTGTCCGCTGCCTTCGACACTGTGAACCATCAGATCCTTCTGTCCACCCTCTCAGCACTGGGCATCACAGGTACTCCTCTCCACTGGTTTGAAGTCCTATCTTACAGGTAGATCCTTCATGGTCGCATAGAGAGGCGAGGTATCCAAAGCACATCAACTGACCACAGGGGTTCCTCAGGGTTCAGTTCTTGGACCCCTCCTGTTCTCCATTTACACCACATCACTGGGACCCATCATACAGGCACATGGTTTCTCTCACCATTGCTATGCTGATGACATCCAGATGATCCCAGAGTAGCTGCACGGATCTCAAGCTGTCTGGCAAACATCTAGGAATGGATGAAGGAACATCACCTGCAGTTCAACCTGGCAAAGACTGAGCTTCTCGTCCTCCCTGCCAATCCATCTCTACAACACGACTTCGTCTTCCAGCTAGATTCATCCTCAATCACCCCATCAAGGTCGGTCTGAAATCTTGGAGTAACATTTGATGACCAGCTGACCTTCACAGACCACATTACAAAGACAGCTCGATCATGCAGGTTTGCACTGCACAACATCTGGAAGATCAGGCCTTTCCTAACTGAGCATGCAACACAACTTCTCGTCCAGGCCCTGGTTATCTCTAGGCTTGATTACTGCAATGCTCTTCTGGCTGGACTTCCATCATGTGCAACTAAACCTCTACAAATGATCCAGAATGCTGGAGCTCGTCTGGTCTTCAACGAGCCCAAAAGGGCCCACGTCACTCCTCTGTTCATCTCTCTGCACTGCCTAGCTGTCGCTGCTCGTATCAAGTTCAAGGCATTGACGCTCATTTACAGATGTACCACAGACTCTGCTCCATCCTACCTTCACTCGCTCCTACGAGTCTACATCCCAACCAGAAGCCTACGATTGGTAAATGAGCGACGGCTCGTGGTACCATCACAAAGAGCCACAAAATCACTCTCCAGAACATTCTCATTCACGGTACCATGCTGGTGGAATGATCTCCCCAACCTCATCCGGAATACAGAATCCATGACAGCTTTCAAAAGACTGCTGAAAACTCATCTCTTCCGTGAGCACTTAACCTCATTAAAAAAAAAAAATGTTTCTTTCTTTTTCCTTTAAATCCTCCCTTGCCTGGCTTATGCTACTCTGAGCAGTGCCTGAACTTTGTATTTTGAGCACTTCTTGCATTGTTTTTGCCTCTTCACGATGACTCGCTTGCTTTAGTCCTCAGTTGTAAGTCGCTTTGGATAAAAGCGTCTGCAAAATGACTAAATGTAAATGTTAAAGAACGCGACACACACGTCCCTCGGAATTCCTGGAGAATTAAACCAGTCAGATGACGACTTGGAAATTCCCAAAGTTTTTCCCATTTTGTGTGCCATATGCATCAGACGTTCAGTAAATGGTCCGTGGCCTGAGACTACTGAGATCCTATTGATCTGATTTAACATTTACAAAGACATTTGTCAGTAACCCCACAAAATGTATATAATTTACTCCCATGGTTATTAAATTTAGCTCTGTGAAACTAGCTTTAACCTCTATGAATATATATATTTTTAATCAACTTTAATATTTTAGCAAAACTTGGAAATGGTAACACTTTAACACAATAAAATTTCATTTGTTAACATTAGTTAACTCAATAGTTAAGTTAGCCTATCTGTTAATGCACTGTGAACTAACATGATGAACAACTGTATTTTTATTAACTAACATTAACAAAGTTTAATAGATGCTTTGAAATATATTGTTCATAGTTAGTTCATGTTAACTAATGCATTAACTAAAAGTGTAAAATGTTACCAAATATACTTTCTTGGGGTTGGATTTTTTTTTTTTTTTTGCCAATCACTTTACTGAGGCTAGATATGATTTCTCATGATTTTAACTATAAACTTAAAATATTTTGTGTCCAACAGCTGAGAAATGAGTGGCTTTGGTCTTAAACTGGCTCTAAAACACAGCTGAGATTTAATTCTGCAGTGTTGAAAGAGCATAAAACTTTTGACATTAGTACATAATCCATGTCTCCCGGCTTAGCTTTGTGCCACAATTTTGCATTGTTTTATCTTTATCAATAACATGACAAGGCAGATTCCCAATGTCGTGTTGTGCAAATGCTCTCTAGTCAGCAAGTTTTAAGCCTTAAATAATCATTTTATTTATTATATTTTTCTGTTTATTTAGAAAGGTTAAAGGCTTACATAAATTGTTTAATGTATAAAAAAAGCACATTTATTTTGATTTATGTAAAGAAATAAAACCATAGACCATACCAAATTTAGGCAGTTAGAGGTGGACACTGTATGTTCAACTGTACGTTTTACAACCAAAATACTTTGTAACTTGATTTTTTTTAACAGTATATCTATTTTATATCTTTTTTTAGGGATGCAGTACTGATTATTTAATGCAATGCCATTGCATGCATTTTTTAAGTGTGACTTTAGTGTCTTTTGGGGCCACTAAGTGCATGATACTTTTATTTTTCAACTGACAGCAGTGCTTTCATGAATCACACTGCTGGACTGCAGTGTTATAGTGGTTATGTATGGTCATATGACATCAGAAAGATTAACAAAATTATGTAAATCATCTGCACCTGTCAGGCAAAATAATGATCCTTGACCTGGGATGTAGCGACGCATCCTTTTGTTCTGAGGCGTCTCACACAATTGAAAGTCTGTGGGTGGATTTGAGATTGCCAGCCTCGCTCTCCAGACCTGTAAGCATTTTATGGGCAATCGACATTCTAGTCTAGATGACCTTTCGGCAGATTCAGACATACTTGTGAATGACAAGCACATTGATCCTGTAGCAACGCACTTTGTCTCCCATTAGGAGAAAACAAGAACCTGCGCAGGTGATTATGAAAGAATACATTCCCAATTACAACAGACGTGTAAAAAAGTACAACGTGTACTTTTGTTTCCGACTCACTCGGGTGGATATACACACATTTATAATTAATTTAAAACATTTAATACATCATTTCACTGTCATTAAATGGGTTAGCTCACCCAAAAATTCTGTCATTAATTTCTCAGCCTCATGTATTTCCAAACCCGTAAGACTTTCGTTCATCTTCAGAACACAAATGAAGATCATTTAATAAAATCTGAAGAACACGATTGCTTTATACGCTGAACAGATTTAATTTATAGGCTTTTATTCACACATTCATCAACTCACACACATCAGTTGTGGTAAACGGAAGCCCAAGCATGATTTTTTTGATGTGCGAGAACCAATGAGGTTCATTCTCGTGTTACGCAGCACCAGTGGCGGCTCCTGCAAAATCTCTCAGGGGGGGCAAATGTTTGGATGATTGATAAGGATAAGGTCCACCCATGCAATGGATAAATTAACAGCTTAGTAAAGGCAACTTCACTACTTTAAGATTGTGTCGCAGACCTGACAAAATAAATACATTTATTTTAGTTATAAAATAATTAATTTATTATAATATAAATATAGAGATACAAGGTTTCCATCCTGACAGCAACAATGTATCAGGCAGAATCCATATTGTATTATCTCCCTATTTTTTTTTTTTTTTTTCAAAAATTAATGCTATTGGTCACCCTTTACATCTGTCAATGTGTTTTACAAATATTTTACCAATGGAAAGCATTAAAAGAGCTTGGAAATTATTTTGGGGGAAAAAAGGGTTTTCTTTCGTTTCCTGAAAAGTAACAGTTTTGGACACACAAGGCTTCCGTCCGACAGCGCTGATGGTGTGTGTGTGTGTGTGTGTGTTATTACGCTAATTACCATTTTACCAAAATTCAAGCTCAAATGGAGTTTGACAAGGGTTTTTGCGCAGTAAATGTATTTTCAATCCACTCAGATAGTTTAAGTTATTTTATTAAAGATTCCACTAGGTGGCGACAAATAATATTGTTGACTGAATCGTTGACGTGTAACGTTAGGATAAAGATTGTGTTGGTGTTCGAATGGAAATGTACAAATTTCAAAGTACAATGCTAGGAGTAAAAAAGACTGCTACCAACCTTTCCTAAACTGATTGTAAAAACAAAGTGAGATTTTCCAACACTCGAGTATTCGAGTATTATTTTTGTCAAAATGTTCAGCAATACCTCTTTAGACAGCCTCTGCTTGTCTTCTTCTCCCAAGGCTCTCCTAGATCTTGTTGTTCCTGTTGCTGCTTGCTCCTGCTCAATGTATGCTGATTACTACGACGGGCTGACTGGTATTTATTTTAATGACATGATAAATGACTGCTTTATGACTGCGTTTGCCATGACGTTGTTCAAGTTCAGCTGGCCTCAACGCGCGAGTCGCGAGATGCCTATGGTCCCAACAGTTTCTCTCGCTCTCGTTCTTTTTTTCTTTTCTTTTTTTTTATCACATTTGATAAAGGTATTATAGTAGTGTTTAATTTTTTCTTGTTATTCAAATTCAAAATTGTTTTTAAATATTATTTGTCACTTAATCTTAAAGATATTTAATAGTGTATGTTTGTTCCCACCAATCGCTGCACAAGTTAAGGATACGTATGATGACGTAAGCACGTTAGTGCGAGCCCTCCCGGAACCCATAGAGAATACATTGCAGTGCCTCCAGTTCGAAAAAAAACATCTTTGAATGGAAGTCTATGGGAACACTCGGGGCGATTCTCAGCAAGAGTGAAATCGCCCAAAAAGAGGCGGTACTCCACAGAACGTGACATGGCGCTGATTGGACTATAGTGACGGCTAGCGTAACTCTGTGGTTGAATGAGATTGTGAATGTAATTGAAAAAGTCACTTTCACACTTTGGTGGTGCGTCGCCCAATCACCCTAATGAAGAAACCGCCCCTGCGCAGCACGTTTGAGCTACTGCAAGAACCTATGAGGTTCATTCTCGTGTTACGCGGGACATTTGAGCGTCCGCAAGAACCAATGAGATTCATTCTCATGTTACTCAGCACATTTGAGCTTCCGCAAGAACCAATGACATTCATTCTCATGTTACTCAGCACATTTGAGCTTCCACAAGAACCAATGAGATTCATTCTCATGTTACTCAGCACATTTGAGCTTCCACAAGAACCAATGAGATTCATTCTCATGTTACTCAGCACATTTGAGCTTCCGCAAGAACCAATGACATTCATTCTCATGTTACTCAGCTCATTTGAGCTTCCGCAAGAACCAATGTTTTGAAGATGAACGAAAGTCTTACGGGTTTGGAAAAACATGAGGGTGAGTAAATAATGACAGAATTTTAATTTTGGGGTAAACTACCTTTTATTGGTTACCACAAAACACTGTATCTATGTCTAAGGCTCTTTTCCTATAATGTATATGGCATAAAGTTTGGTCAGAGGAAACAAATGCCCTCTTGGTAGCTAAAGCAAATAATCCCCTTAGTCCTTTCTCTTCCTCTCGCTCTGCCTTTTTCTGTGTCTGTCTACTTGTCTCTTGCTGTATCTCTCTCTCTGTCTCTGCTAGACAGTGCTACTTGTATTTATGAGTAGAATGGTTTCACAAATCAAAATAGTGAGAAATGATTAGCTTTGCATATTCGGTGCTAGTTCGCACTGTGCTGTCTGCTAAAACTGTTTGAGCCACCCGTAAATTCAATATTACCCTTTTCTGCTCTCAACAGAACCAATGTCTTCAATTTGCTGAATGTGTGCGATCACCAAATTCAAAGAGTCCACAAAAACAAAGACAAACATTCACTGTGAATTTGATTTAGGACAGTGCATTCCAAAATTCTTACATCACAGTAAAAATCTGGGATTCAAAATCTAATTTAAAAAGTGGAGATACATTTATTTATATTTATTAAGATTTTAAACTTATTATAATTTAATAGTAATTGCTGTTATTTTTGTTTATTTTAATATTGTTTATTTGTGTGATGAACCTTTAATAATGATAAAAATATGTTCTGGTCCACATTGACTTAGTATGAAAAACAGCAACACTATGGAAGTCAATGGAGACCCGAAACTATTCGGTTACCACATTCTTTAAAATATCTTCTCCTGTGTTCAACAGAGGAAAGAAACTCATACAGGTTTAGAACAACTTGAGGGCGAGTAAATGATGATAGAGTTCTAATTTTTGGGTGAACTATCCCTTTAACACGCCCGCTATTTCAGATATTTCCTAAACCACTGCAAAGAGCTGAAAGCTAGTAGTTTCCCCGTTCTATAGCCTTCTGTTCTCATAGGGCCTGCATTAGTGCGAAGCGGAGGACCTCTTTTATGGTACTCTGCAATCATTTTTTCACTTCTTTACAGGTCTATCTCTATTTAGGCAACCAGGGACTATTCCTACACAAGCCTTAAAAAGAAACTTCTACTCTGATTCTTGAGAGCCACTCTCCGGGAAATCTAGTGAGCTCTGATGATTGTAAAAATGTCTTCTTTTCTGGAAACTACAGGTAGTAATTGAATTCATTCTCTGGTGTGACCAATGGCTTATAAGTGCTTCCCAGTTACTAGTCCCTCCTTTACTGACTTGCTGAAATAAATGAACCTCAAGGTCTGACAAACATGCAGAAAGTATTGATGGATTACAATGTTTGTCACAGCAAAATGCTTTTACAAAATGTATAGGCTAATTGTCGAACTCTTCTAATCGGTCTTTGTCAGGTGACGTCACACTCGTGATACACGAAGTGCATTATGGGCGCGGCCGCCATTTGTAAGGTATCGATGCTGGGGTATTCTGTTGTTGGAGAATTGTTTTTTTTTTTCATTCTTTTTTCAAACTAAACCATCCTTAACATGACAATATCATCATCATCAATACAGCAAACCTATCTTTGCTGTTACTAACTTTACAGGATTTATTTACATTCCCACCGAAGGATACAGTAACTTGGTGAAATGTCCGCGGGCTTTAAGAGATTTATAGATTTCAAATTGTTCACTGGTAACGTTATATGCGCTTATACCATAAACAAGATAGTTGACAATGCCCAAGTATGAGGATGAGAAAGTAATGCGGGATCAGCACTTCAACTTACTGCAGTCAGCTGAGCTCATATATGGATCTACGTTCTGAATGGATGACAATTTCTCCAAATAACGGTACCTGCCATATTTATCGAGTTTATTGCGGTACGGCATTTTCTCAGTTTTCTTGTGCTTATCCAGTTTTGCGAGTTATTTACTTGTTATCTCTACTCTCGTAATCTCTTCAATGTTCACAGTCAGTAGCGATACCTCAAAAATGGTGCCGCGGTGACGTCACACACAACAAACCCACGTGTCTGACAAAGACCGATAGACATGAAATGTATTAACTAACAAACATGATGAATAACTGTCAGGATGGGTCCGCTAATTGCACTTTTGTTTTTTGGGGGGGATGTTATTGGTTCTTACCCATTCTTGATTATTCATTGAAGTTAAGTATGCCGGTTGAGTCCATATGCTTGTGCTAATGAGGTCAGAAAAGTATTTAGAGTAGCACAGCTGCCACTTAATTAGTCTTTGTGTTTGTGTGAAAATGACCCAGTGTTAATAAGCCCATTTGCACTCTCTGCCTCTGATTCTTCATTTTCTTGCTCTTTCTTTGCTCGTTCTTTATGTTGACTTGTTATATATCAAATCAGGTTTTGTAGATCTTAAAACTGACGATTTAAAATTGAAATTGACCCTATTTGCTTTCTAAATGCATGTTGCTGAATTTGCGTTTCACCAAGAAATCAGTCTCATTCTAAAGTAAAATGGCTTTGAAAGGTTTTGTCTCAGGATATCAGACCACTACCACCTCGTCTGATTCTTTTGCTCCTCTGTATGTTGATAGTTATTGCTTTCTTAAGCTAGTTGATACTGGCTTTTGAGGTCTTAAATTACAATCTTGGTCTTCGAGTGTTATGACTTCCCTCCACGACTCTATTCTCCCTTAAGTCTGCCTCTAGTTTTTTTTGATGTAATAATGCTAAATTAGAAATATGAAAAACCCATTGGGCTGAGCATGTTGCGTAAATGCTGAGCATTTCGAGCTCCCACTTCACCTTGAGGTATAGGTTGTTAAGTCAAACTTGTAGCCTTGGGCAAAAAAAAAAAAAAATGCTGTTTTAAATCCAGAATACGTTTTTTTGATCTCTTACAGTGTTTTTCTAAAGGACAGCAGAGAACAGGTTCTGATACACAATGTAATTATACCTAAATGCATACCCGATGGTCTAAATTTATATTGTTTTGGTTAATTAAGTTTTAGTACAGTATAATGGGACATGTGAGACCGTGGTTAATTTTTTTTTTTTTACTTATTATAACGTTTTTTGAACTTTTCAGATCTGACTAAATTTGTCAAGCTTTTTGTGGGGTACTAATTATTAGGCCTGTTTGACTATAGATCTATATAGTAGACTGTATGAGTAGCATTCACAAAAACTTTCTATATACTGTAGAACATAAGCACCTGGTTTCACAGAAAAGGCTTAGGCCTAAGTCTAGTCCCAGACTGAAATGCATGTTTGAGCATGATTATAAAAGCTACTCAAATGTCCTAATTGAACATTTAAAAGCCGAATCCTAGCTTATTCTAAGCCCTTTCTTTGAAACCAGGACAAGGTGATTTCTGGATTACTATTTAATAACTGCATTTCATTAAATGTAAATGTATGTATCGGCTGAGCTAACCTACTTTTATTTACTTAAATAAATGTGTATACACTAAATATATGTTTTATGTTATAAAATGGCTTGATTATCTTGATAATATGTAATTAACATGAAGACCACAAACCACAAAGTACAGCCTTTAAATGCTGACATTTTCTTGATTCGGTACTATTTACTGAATAGAAAGTTTTTGTGCATGTTACTCATGCAATGGGGGGTTAGTTTGCACCAGTATTTTATGTTGCTTCATAAAAGCCTGTTGTGTAAAATATTGTGTTGATAAATAAGGTTAATAGTGTGTTTTCACCATATTTCACACCTACTGTGCTGCTTAACGTGGGCAGTGTGAAAGCTTTACCAGCTACATGGCAATTGTGTTATATAGTCACCAAAATAATTAGGCTGTGAAACAGGTTTTATTGTCATCATTATTATTATTTTATGAGGTTGGGTGCAGATGTCACTATTTTTTTATTTACTTTTTTGGCTGATTAGATTTTTCAACAGGACTTCTAAACTGAATGTAGCCTATAGCATTTTTTTTTCACCTTTATATTTTAGTGCTCTTGTATCCATGGCATTGCAGGATATAGATTGACATTTGCCCTCTGTAATGATTGTTTAATTTTCTGTTCTTATTAAAGTTTAAGCTTAAACGCTGGAATGTAAAGTATGTGTTGCATATAGGCTTGTTTTTCTCAGACTTTCACTAGTGACATATGAATATGTGTTCAGGGCAGCAGGGTTTTTAGCTGACGTAAGGCTTTTTGGTCAGTTGAGACTAATTCTGTACATTGACCGAGTCCAGTGATCTACACAGTCTCATTTTAAAAAGATCTATATTTTATCATTAAACCAGTGGGCTTCTCACCATTTGTCAATACCCATCAGCATGCCATTCTTCCATCCAAATAACAGAAAGCAAACATGTCATAAATCCACTATCAAATCCACTTAACTTGAACACATCCTGGCTCTCTGGAGTACCTTATGTGCAAGTATGAGCTTCATATTGCATTTCTGTGTGGTCCGAGAGCTGTTTTAGTCATATAAGGATTAAAACTTGATTACACAGACAGCTGACAATGCAGTTTGAGAATTGAAGTAAATAACAGTCAATCCTTAAACAGCTCAATATGAGAAGAAAAAGAGCATTTTTATGTTTATTGTTTTATTTTTTTAAATGTACTTGCTGAATATGGAATACAAAATTTTAATGTGGAGAGCTATAATAAAATGTAGAACACTGGGTAATTTCATCAGTTTAACCAATTAGAAATAAGCAAAAGGGGTCAAATCACCATCAAACATGACCACATCCTCCTGAAGTGAACGTTAGTTTACATCATATATGTTCTAAAAAATAATTAGATATCATGGACACATCTGTTATGTTTATATTTTTGTTAGCCTATGTTTTCAGTATTTGTTAAAAAGTAGGCCTACATTTGGTTACCACAATAAAGGCATGTACAAAATGTAACCTGATGTTTTCCATTAGTGTTTCAACCCGGCCAGTTAATGGAGATGGTTACAGCAACCGCATTCTCTGTACTTAAGATTAATTAAGACATTTTATGGAAAAGGTGTAGATTTCTGAAATACTTTCATTTGTATAGAAAAAAATGAAAAGTTTGCGGGTTTTTTTTTTTTTTTTTTTACGCAAAAAACACAGACGGTTAAAAGAATTGAAACAATGTGTCAAATTGATTATGAAATTGAGCAATAGTTGTAATAAATCTTTAAACCATATACATTCTTGATATGAAATTCTTGAAAACTTTCAGAACAAGTGTGGATTGAGCTATTCTTTCATAGACGTGTTTGTTTCTTCCCCTTCTGCTGTATTTTCTCAATTTTTATATACTTTCCCCCCTAGTTCAAGGCATGTAACCACATTACTTTGACAACAATTGTATTGACGTTTCTCAGTGTAGCGCACAATAAAGTGATTTAAAAAGTAGTCTTGTAAGCAAGTTTTATCCCTTGTCCTCACTGGCTGGAAAAGTCACAAAGCATGCTGGAAAAGATGCAGGGGGAAAAAGTTTGCAAAATGGCTGAATCAGGGAAAATCGTAGAACATTGGACCATGCCAATAACCGTGCTTTATGAGAGAAAATAAATAAATAAGGCAGGGAGACATATTACCTTGCATGCCGTAATGGCGTGCCACAAGGATCCGTGCACGGCCCTCTAAAAATGCCATGCACAAGTGGGTAACGTCTTACTTTTGACTAATACTATGAAGGAAGGCTATTTAGAAGAATCATGAAGAGATGAGAATGCGATTCGGCCATAGCCGATTTGTTTTTCCAATTTCACATTATAACCCACACTGCATTGCTTCCAATTTCCTTTGCAATACATTTCCATTGCAATACATTTCCTACATACATCGCATGAAATTCTCGCCTTTCTCATTATGCTAAATACCAAACAAAGACAGAAACAGCCTCTTTGGAGCCATTAGGTCGAGCATGATTGGTGGCTTTCCATTTCCTGTGCCCTCAACCAGAGATGGCAAGTATTCCATAATTCAGCTCCATCCTGCACACTTCCTTGTGCTTTATTGCATCTCATGAGTGACACACAGCGGGTTATTATTCACTGTGTCTTCTCCCGAGCGTACTACACCTCTGCAGTGTCACTTGAAGTGTATATGGCCATAGGCCAGGTAATACTCCATGGTTTCCTGAAAAGTAATCACTGGTGGGCCTGTGGGCATTTTAGTGTGAGGGCACTGTATCCACACCAGATGTGCTCTGGGAACTGCTGTCCACCTTCTTTACATCTGGGACTAGTCTAAACGCGTGGTGTCTGCCAATTAGTGTGAATATATGTCACACTCTACTAATTATAGCTCAACTGACATGTAATAATATCACAGGGTGTAAATGGTTTACAGAATGTCTTAAAGGGACAGGACTTGGTTTCGGCTCTATAGGTTAATCACGGTTGAAAATAACATGTTTATACTAAACCCTAGCCGAAACATAATCGCTAGTGTTAACAAAAGCAAACGTGAGATAAAACGCATTTGCTGAAGCAACAATGCCATTGTATCTTGCTCCTACAAGTCTTTGAGCTATAATGTGACTTTTTTATTGTGACTGTTTCACAGGACACAGCACTCATACCCGAGTGCTTTGAATCAAAGTCCCTTTGATTCAAAGGAAAGTCTGTTCACTCGGCGGCCATATTTGCAGCTATTTCGGACATCCAAGACCAATCTATTTAAATGGAAGAATCCTGAAATCTCAAAAACATATTTCAAATCAGGAACAAAATCTGACATGAATTGTCCCATAAATGTAGCTTCTTATGCTCAAATACCATATTAAAAAGCTTATTTTTTTGCAGCCCTAAGTGCGAGTCTCAAGGCCCGGATATACTACTTTTTTTACGTTCTGCTCTGTCTCATGCACAGTTGCATGAGCCTTTCAAAATATACTCCATGAGCGCGGAAAGACGCAGTCGGGACCTGCGCACTCTCTAGTGGATTTTGTTTTTCGAGTGGTCAAGTCCCTCGCACATGCACTGTTGTACATGCACCGTCTGCTCAGTCACAAAAATTGGGCTGCACACGGATGGGGTGTGCAGATATCCGGGGACCCTCCTGATGACAAAAATGGCCCTGTCCCAAATAGCACACTTCAAATGCGCTTTGGTCTTGTGGACTTACAATGGCTGCCGCGTGCCCGTTTTCGTTAAGTCCATAGTGTAGGGTGTCCCATTTGTCATTTTAGGTTTCAGAGGGGGTCTCGCGAGCGCCCCGTTAGCGGTCGATATGTGCCCTCGATGCACACTTTTCCTGAGCCCGAACTGATGCGAGCCGCGCAGCAGACTTCTTCCCGACAGTCAAAGCGGTGTCACATCACGAAAGTGTGGACTCGTAGGAAGACCGCGAGTGCTTAGGGTGCCATTTGGGACAGGGCCAATTACGGACCCGGATGGCCGAAGTATACTTTGGACTTCCGGTTTCAATGGGAACTGGAGCTTCTAATGGCAGATGATGCAATGACTCTTGACCAATCACCTATTGATCTCTCTTTTATTTAGAAGGCGGGACGTACTCCGCCATATTGCACGTTGCAGTTTCTCTCATTCATAAATAATAGCAGTGCAGTCTTTGTATATCTATAGTCTTTGTTTGAAATGCTAGGGCAGCGTTGAGCCACCAAGCAAGTTTACTACATCAGAAAAGCCATACATGCACATGAAACTGGTTATTTAATGCAAACATCAAAATGTATTAGGCCTAGTTTACATAGTATTGTGCAAGTATTGAGTCAGCAGGAAACTATGGGATATAGGGAGACAATAATTGCTTAAACGGAGCATTTGTAGACCATAATTACTCAGTCAGCACTATAATGAATATGTCATTTAATGATCTGCTGCTGTATGGACGACTTCTGTCTTGAATGCAAGATGAGCCAAATCCGCTAAAGGACTTTGGGTCAGATTCAAAGCTGGTGCTCGCTGAATGAAAAGTTCCATAAATCAAAATGATGAACAGATACAATACCTCTGAGAGAGACCTTATATTAGCCCCAGGAGATAAACAGCAGTGTTGTTTTTTTCCTTTATCATAATTGGTTAAAAGAGTATTGATCATGTCACAATGTTGTGATTTCCATCAGTTTTACCTGGTATCTACTGTGAAGACTCCCCTGACCCGCATCAAATGTGAGAGGACCAATCAAACAGCAGTAGAATTCAGTGTCAGTCACTTGGAGACAATAGGAGCAGCACAGCTGTGGCCTGTGACTCCAAAGATTTCCTCTCCAAAAAGATGATATTGCCACATGTACGACGGGGCCATAATGAGGGCGTTCTCATATTGCTCTGTCAAAAACACACCCGCACACTTGTAAAAATTTGTCATGACACCTCTGGTGGCTGGAGATTCAACAATACAAAGTTACGAGACTGGAAGGTGCTAGAATGTAATTTTCAGTTTCTTGGAGGAATAACCTTGAATCTTTTTTTTTTTTTTTTAGACCTGTATCTTTAGTTTAAAAGAATAGTTTGTTTGTTTATTTATTATACTTAATGCATTCATTAAAAAATTGTGTTATTTTATTATTTTTAAAGCTACGGGACAAACCTAAATTAGTTCCCTGGAAATCAACAATTGACATATCTTTGAACGGTACCCAAAAAATTTTATGTAACTTTATGTTTGTACACTCATAACTTGTGCAAATTTAGTTTGGCTTCTAAACCTGTAAGGGTAACATTCGAACTTTTATACAGATTTATAACTAAACGTGCATGTCCTGTATTTATTTTGTCCTGTATATTCTGGGCCTGACGTAAAGAAAAAAAAAGTGTAGTCATTGTGCAACGATGCTGGAGAAAGCAGGCGAAGGCGAGGATCCATCAGCGGGGTTTTTAATGAAATAACACATAGAGCAATAATAAAGAACTCCAAGGACAAAGAAATAAAACCACGAGAAGGACCAAACTAGAAGCAACCATACATGTACAACTGACAAAGTAACAAGTGAAACACAAGGGCTATAAATACACAGGGGCAAACGAGCTTAACTAGGATTACAAGGGGGCGTGGTTAATGGGAAACACCTGGGATGACTAATAGACAGACAGGGAACCACTAAACATGACAAGACAAACCCACACCGTGACACATGGCTTATATAGCATTTTGTCAGTTTTTGACAACCTCTATTTTCTGAATCATTTGGCCGTCAAACCTGAGCGACTCCCATACACAAGACACAATTAAAGTTCAAAATGACTTGGTCAAAATGTTGAAACCACGCTCGGAGAAGAAAAAATTGGTTATTTTCCCATTATGCTTGCTGTGGCGTTCCATCAACTGGGTTTGGATTGCATCCTAAACTGCCCATAAAACAGCTGCATAAGAAACTGCACAATTATGGAAGCCATCTGGAATAATAACGCTGGAGAATAAATATGATTAACGCTAAAATAAACAGATGGCAAAGTGTTAGATTGCTGTTCGACAAGCACATAATGAGAGGCAACCTTAAGCCCAATTATACAAGCAGAACTCGGCTAGAGGAGACGGGCTGGGGAACGGAGGGCTGCTAATTGATGCCATCACTGCAGGGCGAGTGTAAGACTAGATTCACTAAACAACGACGATCATGCGTCTGGTCATCTGTCAGCCCCTTGAGAGGGAAAAAAATAACTGTATGCTTAGCGATATTGCTGTAGATCTAATGTTTAAAGGTTTCCTGACAAGACGTCAAAGTGTACAATGGCTTATGAGTATCATATAGCAATGAGCTGTCAGGATTGCGAGCCGTCATGGGATAAGATTAAAAACAATTGTCCTTAGAGAGAGATGGACAATTGGTCTCAACAATAGCGGACAGTGTTGACGATTCCTTTACCATGAGACTTTGCACACTATCTATCATGAGATCAATGTGCGATCACACCTTTGTGGTTTTATCCCTTTTTTGCTATGTTCAGATTAATGCAAGACATGCCAGACTCTCCAAAATCCTTAGGGTAAGATGCACAAAGACGATCTGTAAGGTATTGGATCAGTCAGTAATTGACTTGTGGGGGATGGCAATGGTGGGCGGTGGATGAATGAATTTTGTCTCTGTTCGGAGACCAAAGTGTGTGTAGCCTTTTCTTCCTGAGAATGTAAACAACAACTGAAATTGTATCCTGGCCTTTCCATAAAAGCCCAGACCTCTTGTTCATCTCGCATCTGAGCAAACTTTTTTTTTTTACCTTGTTTGAGGCACAATCTTGAGTCAGCCTGCCCTTGCAAACACATGAAGCTGCAACAAAGTATGAGACTTTAATCTGGTGGGTTTTTTTCTCATTATTGAAAGCTGAAAAGACTGGGACTGGTGTACTCAGTGGACCAGCAAGACTTGACTGGTAAAGTTCATCAAACAAGATAGTCTTGCTAGTTAAAAGGATCATTCATTATCATGTTGTTCCAAACTTGCCTGACTGACTTTCTTCTGTTGAATGCAAAATAAGATTTTGTTTATAATTATAATAATAATTCGTTACATTTATATAGCGCTTTTTCTGGGACCTCAAAGCGCTTCACATATGGTAGGGGTGAATCTCCTCAACCACCACCAATGTGCAGCATCCACCTGGATGATGCGACGGCAGCCATATTGCGCCAGAACGCCCACCACACACCAGCTTACTGGTGGAGAGGAGACAGAGTGATGAAGCCAATTAGTATATAGGGATGATTAGGAGGCCATGATGGACAGAGGCCAAGGGGCAAATTTGGCCAGGATGCCGGGGTTACACCCCTACTCTTTTTCGAAGGACATCATGGGATTTTTAATGACCACAGAGAGTCAGGACCTCGGTTTAACGTCTCATCCGAAGGACGGATGTTTTGTTTTAGTTTTTCATTTTGTTGTTTGCCATACATTGAAACTCAGTGGGATCCTTTTGTTGTTGGACCCCATTGACTTTAATTGTACAGACAAAAACGGTCTTCAAAATGTCATCTTTTTGAGTTCAGGAGAATATAGTCAATCATACGGGTCTGGAAAAACATGAACCGAATTTTCATTTTTAAATTAACTATACGTTTAAGCTGATGTGTGGTGGTGGTGGTGACAACAGCATCTGAAACACAAAAACCTGGTGTTTGCAGCAGGAGTGGCGAATGAATATTTATGGGGAAAGAGATTTGAAATACTTTAGAAAGTGTGAAATCAGTGGGCAGATGGGTAAGAAAACAATAAACCATCTTTTTATAGTGCTTGTTTCTCTCTTTTTCTCTCTACATGCAATTTATTATTTTGACTCCTACACTATTGCCACAAGCTGTCATTAACTGATGCATGGCTAATACGTTGTTCCTAGTAATTTATCAAAGTGCTTAAGTATTCACGATAGCAATGTAGGAAAGTGTTCTTGCACACCTCTTCTCATTCGCAGATCTAGCGGCGTGCTTGCATAATTCTTCCTGAGTGAACGCTGGTGATAGCCAGATAGGCAAAGGCTCAGATTCAGCTATTGTTTATGAAAATGTAGAAGCGCACTAGAGAGCCGATGCCCACCTTCATGTCGTCATTTAGATCCTATCATAGACATGGTAGAAGCAGAGATGGAAGTTGACTGCAGGTTCAACCTAATGATCTTGTGTAAATCAAGAGGTTTTTATCCACCAGGACATGGACTCTACAAGACCTCTGAAGGTGTCCTGTGGTATCTAAGACTTTGGCAGCAGATCCTTCAAGTCCTGTAGGTTGTGAGGTGGATCGAACTTGCTGGTCCAGCATTGGACTGAGATCTATTCAGGAAATCAACTATTAATCCACTAATCAATAACTAGGCTATTCTAGGTTGAACTAGACCTCAGAGTGTTTGAGAATAAATCTGGGACGAATGGCATAATTGAGGTGTTTTATGAGAGCATTTTGGCCCATCATTGTCAATTCATAAATACATCTGTGCAATAACACTGTCATCTCAACACCAGGCCTGTGCTTTGTTTACTTTTTTTAATCTGATTGTCGGAAATTAAATTGTCTAATCTTTCCATGCTGTTTATTACTGAGACTTGATATGAATGTTTAATCTGTGCTGTATTTCTTACATCCTCAGATGACTGAAATGATCTTTCATCCATCACCTGATTAAAAGAGAACTGTTTCATCATCCATGTTTTTACACGAATGGCATTTATAATTATTAGCACTGAACACAAACCGGAATGTGGTAATTAAGACATGGAATCACAGTGGAATCTTTGTCTGCAGGCTTATAATTGGAGGCAAAGCTCTCGGATTAGTCTCATTCCAAATGATCAGTGACACCCAACTGGGGAAAACACTATATGCATAGTAAAAACCTAGACATGGTTGGAGAAAAAGAGAGAACAGGGAGAGTCCCCCACTTCTAAAGTCTCCATAGTTTAATTAATTATTAATCACTGCATGAACCAGCATGTCAAAGATTAAAAACCATCCGCAGTGCTCAACCGATTATTAAAGTGGTGGTTTTGTTTGATAGTATAAATGCAATTGGAATTTTTATTGAGCAATGGGTGGAAATTTAAAACAGATTATTTTTTAGCATTACTTTGTGAAGTTACTGGAATGTGAAATAGTAATCACATAGACTAGAGACGTTTAGAAAGAGCTGAATTTATACTATAACACTCTAAATATAAATGGATCAATGATATAATACAGTTCACTTGACTTGAACCATCCAGAGATTGTCATTAAATAATTCATTCATATTGTAATCTAACTTTGAATACCTCTGTGATTGAAGACGAGAAGCATTTCTTGTAAGACTGTTCTTTGTGGATCTGCGTAAGAAATATTTGTGATCTCACACTTGTTGGTGATGTTTGTATTGATACGTCACAGGTCTGCGAGTCGAAACATGCATGGAGATTGGCATTGTACACATATCATGGAATGAAGAAAAGAGTATCTGTAATGCTATTGTGACTTTGTGGAACAATGGGCCGAGAGGCCTATTCCTGACATAAATTTGAATTTGAATTTATTCATTGAAGGTACTTTTTTTTGTCAAAATTTTAAGTTTTCACAGTGTACACTTATGTCACTGGTAGTTCTTGTAGTGCTAGTTTAGACTCTGAAGTAGGAGCTAAATTAGTTTCTCAAAAACCAACAATAGTTCTAGGAACTATGAAAAGGTTCCTCCGGTGTGAAAGCCCCTGATGTGTACCTTAAAATAATTTACGAAAAATAATTGTAGCTGAAGTTATTGGAGGAAAAAGTATGGAAGAAATTTAAGTTGTATGTATTAAAAAAAAACTCCATTAGTGTTCAAAAAAAAAAAAAAACTCCAACTTGAAGAATACAAATACATTATAAAGAACCTGGGATGTGTTTTAAAGGGACACTAAGTAACTTTTTAGTTAATTTATAATCTAAAATCAATATTTTTATTCATAAATATGTCCTCAATGGTGCACAAATACCTCTGCCAATTATCTGATTTATCCTCGTAAACAAAGAATTTATTATATTTATATACATGGGACGGGTAAGTCCACGGAGGCTTCCATGTAGTTCCGCCATCTTGAAAAACTATAATAGCAGAGAGGGACAAAAAGTACTAGGCCAACGCGTTTCCACAACACGTTTTCATTCAGAGCCGGCGTGACGTGACTGAACGCAGCAGAAGCGGAGGAGCAGAGCAGTGAGAGGCTTGTCACTGCCCCGGCAAGTTTAAAAGGCTGCATTGCAAATCCTCGTCGCCAGAAAAGTCCAAAATAGATCGTAAAAGGAAACGTGACCGGAGATTACAAAAAACACAAGTTAATGTCGGGATAGCTTTTTCCAGGTGGATAGAGCTAATGCAGGAGAAAGATTTCAAAAGAGACGCTGAAGTCCTGCTTTCTTCTCGACAGGCAAGTCAGTGTTACAGTCTTAATTACAAGCTTTTTTCATTGTTTGCTTGTGTACTTTATTTTATAGACAGATGAACATGTATAGTTAAAAGTTGATGATGATATCTAACAATGCACGTAGGCTACTTCAGAAAATATAACGAATAAAGAAGGCATAACTACTAATTACAATAGTTCATGTTTTTGACACTCATTATTTCATACTGTAACATTCATTTGTTCGTTGTGTCAATTTGAAGTTTGTTTGAAATAACAAACCTGTTCACCCGAAGGAAAACTCGACGAAGTGCTATTAGAAGACATCCTGTCATAGCTTTTTGGTACATAACGGCTACCGTAGATGCAACACGCATTTGAAAACGCGAGGCGCTGGAGAGCACAATTCGTTTGAATGCAAAATACAATTTCACCGCTAGATGGGAGTAATTCTTACTTAGTGTCCCTTTAAATTATAATGATTTCTCCTCCTCTGACATCCATATTTGGCATTGACCCAAATCAAACTCAAAGACCCAAAGAAACTCAAAACATGATAAACTACATCAGAACTTTCAAAATGACTACACAAGGGGCGACTGCTATGAGTGTAACTGAAGTATCGTAAAATGCTTAGCTGCCGCACACATTGAACTAATTTAATCCTCTAGGTTCAGTCTAATTACTCCACCACAATGACTTCCTCAAAACAGAACTGTAAATGCATTATTCTAATGGTGCTTTTGCAGTAATACTCATGAATGTTTCTCACTCATAATGAGATATTAGCTGTGTGTCATAACAAGTGATGCAGAGTGCACAGAGCCTCTCATAATGATATAATGTTTAAGAAAGCTGAATTAAAGTGCAACTGCAGGAACTAAAGTTGAAAATAGTGTTTACCAATAATGTTATATCTTAGTTTTCACAGTTTAATCAAATCCCAGTGGATTAAGTGCGGAACTACATTGTTTTCCACAGAACATTCTGTTCTGCTTGGAAATATGTTGGCTTGTAGAAGTTAAAGGTTTTATTCATGCAATTACTTATTGTTTAGGACAAAACTGTCCTCTTTCCATATATAAAGAGCTGCTTCTTTGTGGTTTAAAATGTCTATGTTCATAATGACTGTTCACAGGTAACAGGGAATGTTACTTTGTCTAACTTTCTGGAAAGATTCTCTCAGAGTTATGAACAAAGGTTCTTCTAGTAATTTTAATAGAATGTTCGTTCAGAGTTATCATGGTCTTACAAATGTCAGCACAACAATGTAATAACGTTTTTATTTTCTAAAACATTTTTGTTTTTTTAAATGTTACTATGTGTTTCAGAACATTCAGAGAATATTCAAATGGAATGTTCCATTAACGTTCGCATAACCAAGAAAAAATAAACATTTATGAGCAAATGTTCCTTTAGTAACATTAATAGAATGTAAAATGATTTTAAAAATCAAATAAATACAAAATAAATATATATAAAAAAAATTAAAGGGCTTTTTAATATCGCTGTATATTTAACAGATATAATACCCAACAATCAGAAACCAAGGTTAGAAATAAGTTTCTTCTATAAAACTTTTAAAAAATGTGAGCAATTAAATAAATAAATAAATAAATGATATATAACTACAGATAATAGTTCATTCAGTGAATGATTTGTTAAACTGAGTTTGTGAGTCTTTTTTTTATGGTTCTGCTCAAATGAGTCATTTGTTATTTTGTTTGTGAATCGGACTACACTAATTGTGATGTATGCAGATGTATTGCGACTTATGCGATTGTGAATCGTATCTATCGGATTTACAATGCGTAAATTCATCCATTTCTCCCCAAATTCATGAAAGTGAGTGGCTTGTGAACTTGGAGAAGAATAGAGTGATCTTTATAGTTACCTACACAATGTGTATCTGATATGAATAAAACACCTCATCAAATTATAATTGAATGGATTGTTATTGCTGATTAAAATGGCATCCGTGTGTATTTTACAAAAAAAATTATCTTTTGTTACTTCTTGTTGTATAGTTGTGATATATGAGCACTTCCATCTCTGGCTCATCGCACTGCACAAAAGTACATTTTAATCTGGCAGTATGTGAAGTCACTGTACATAATACATTCGAAAATACCATATGTGGGACCGACATAAATAAGGATCCCACTAGTAGTGGGACTGTACAGCTCGAGCGGTTAAATGTTACGACTAGTTTCAGACCATTCAGAGAACATTCAAATGTAACATTCCCAAAGTGTTTGCAAAATTATAAAAATGTAATGTTCCCTTAATGTTAAAAAAATGGCCATTTTGAGCGGTAAGAGAACTTTCAGAAATTGTTTCCATAATGTGGAAATTATTTTTCCATTACTCAAAATCATATCCCGGACGAGCCCCTAAGATGTGCTACTGTTCAAACCCTTAAATCTGTAGAGGATTTTGAAGATTAGTGGTGCATACTTTTGTCAAAACGTAGTTTGACATTTATGGGTGGGGGGTTTTTACATCCCGAGACGTATTGTGTATGTCGTACGTACGTCTCTCTCTCTCTCTCTCTCTCTCTCTCTCTCTCTCTCTCTCTCTCTCTCTCTCTCTCTCTCTCTCTCTCTCTCTCTCTCTCTCTCTCTCTCTCTCTCTCTCTCTCTCTCTCTCTCTCTCTCTCTCTCTCTCTCTCTCTCTCTCTCTCTCTCTCTCTCTCTCCTCTCTCTCTCTCTCTCTCGTCCCTCCCTTTCTTTCACAGGATTGGATCAGACTAAAGTGAGAATCAATAACTTAATGGGAACATAAGCAAAATGTTCTTAGAACATATTTTTGTTTGCTGGGTTTGTCCCTTTATTTATATGAAAGAGAGTTTCATTCTGTTGCATTGGCAGATCACTTGTCTGCATTCACTTTGAGTTTCCTAGAACTGCTAAACGAATCAATTGAAAACACCTCAACAGTGTCAGCTCTCTGCTTTTGAGAAGAGGTTACTCTCCTCTTGTTTTGAAGAAAGTGCCTCTGCATTACTGGCGAGATTGCGAGGTTCACCGTTTTGCCTATATTCTTTATTTGTCACCAAATAACAAACCTTTCACAGATGCCTCCCTCTGTGTCCTTGATGAATTTAACTCCCATTTCAAAGGACCAAAAACTCAATCAATAGCATGCATCATTTCTAGTTATTTGTCATTGATGTAATATCTTTGGCAGTTGCCAGTGCACGCACATGATGTCAAGGTGTAACAGTCGGCTTTTGTTTCTGCCTATTTCTAACGTTTCTAAACATTATGCTATAGTTACAAGGTTTACACACTTTAATAAATAGCGTATTCCAGTTTGTGAATACATGACTCTTATGAACCGGTTCTTTTTAGTGCATACATCGCAATTACTGTAGTCCGATTTACAAACAAATGACTATTTTGAGCAGAACCATTAAAAAAAGACTCACAAACTCAGCTTATCAAATCATTCACTGAATTAACTTTGATTTTGTTTTGTTTTTTTTATTTTTTTTATTAACTTAATTGTACACATCTGTTAAATATACATCTAGTAAACTATCACATTTTTTATTAGTTAAACTAAAAGACTTGAACGGTGAGTCTACCTCAGTCAAACAATGTGACAGAGTAGGAAGTGAGCCCATACATTTCTGTTTATGGATGGAAAATTTACCAAACAAAATATATTCTTTAGATTTGTTAGTGGAGTCAGTGCAATAACAAATAATATCTTTCAAATTAAAGGATTGCAAAGATGGAGGGTTTATTTAAATGGGAGTATAAGTTAGACTAAAACTTCTTAACCAATTTACAAAAATAGAACAAATGTACAAATGTTTCATCTTCGTGAGCAAAACATACAAGTACTAGGAATATCAACATATTTGGCATATACAGTATATAGTTAACAGGGTATATCCAACGCTATCTCACGACCAATTTGTACGAGTGAGTAAAAGGTGGCTAATTCGTACCACCTCACTTTTGCGATTTGTCTAAAGTGATTAGGTCATTCGTACGAATTCATATGAATTGGGCAACTCGTAAAATATGTACGATTTAGCAAAAATCATCTGAATTCGTACAAGTAAGGTCGTATGAATTCGTACGAGTTAGCCACCTCTTAAAATTCGTACGAATTGCCGTGAGAACGGGTTGGTATATCTCATGCAATATTTTAAAGAGGACGTCTTTGGTCTTGTTGGGAATAAAATATTTATAGGGCAACAACCATACTCTTTTCCAGTCTACATTGTCAATTAATGCCCGGTACACATTGTACGATTTTGGGCTGTCCTAGACTCCCAGACGAAAGATGACCAATCGTGGCGATTGCGTTGATTGTGGCTCCTAAACAGTGGTCCTGTCGTACAGTGAGAGAGGTTCAAAGTCGACCGTTGTCACGGTCTTGCGACCTGCGATAATTTTAGTATCCATATTCATCCACATTCTCTTCTTTCGCTTCCTCTTTTTTTCAGCGCGCATAAAAATGTACCACTAGCGTATGCTGATGACGTTTTATTCTTCTATAGCCTACTAACTTGCGTCGTAGCCTATGATTCAATAAGTGTCATCATCGTACAGTCACCCAAGTTTATTAGATCCATGTCGTACAGTGTGATTTGTAACGATCTTATAGGATTGCCGAAATCGCAGTCTGTAGCAGGCATAAGACGCGTGAGACCTGATGAACCACCCAAGCACAAGCTTGCAAGCGTGTCTATGCACACGTTCAGAAACGCACATGAACACAGGTCCTCACCTTAAGGCTCAGCCCTGGGTCTCTCCTCACACACTTCATGAAGCGGTGCAGTCACAGTAGTGCCGCTACTGCACTGCGGCTCATTTGCCCGCAGACGCCACCAGCGCGAGGTGAGGTCACTCAGTTAGCCTCCTGACCGCTCGGATCAAGATGATTTGGCATAATTGTGTTATCACCTGCTGAGCAAAGGGCACCGCTTTCGAAGACGGCAGTATTGGATTTCTGCAAGCTTTTAGTCTGCCTATGTCAATGTGATGTAGTTTCCATGAAAATCAATTCAGAGGCGGGGGTGTATTTGACTTATAATCCCAGAACTGGAGTTGTTACTGCTGACACAAGAAATCAGAGGGAGTAATTATGAAGAAATATGGACGCGCTGTTTTTTTGCTGAGAGAAAACGTCTCTCTGCACAACTTTATAACACCGTTCAATGGGTGCTAAAACTCTTAAAAGCTTAACTATAACATTTTTGTGAGTTCATTATTCATTATAGACAAACCAGATTGGTCAAAGCTCATTTGTTCACTTATTGCCCCTGTCAGCTTCCCCCGCATTCACCGCGGTTCCTAAGGTTCGGAGAATTCCCCTTTACAGGTCTGCAGTAATTGATCAATGAAGTTTCCCACAGACTCTTTGGTTGATGCTTATTTTAGACTGAATTAGGTGAGGATTCATTAATTGGATTTTCAGCTCAGTTTTTCCCTGGGTCTCGCCACAGAGCTCTGGGGGTCGTATCCTGATTGAGTTGTTAAAGAAATAGTTTACCTAAAAATAAAATACTGTCATTATTTACTCATACTCATGTGGTTCCAAATCTGTCTGTCTGTCACCCTACAAATTTTGTTAAAATATTAGGAACATTTTTTAGAAATGAGGGAAGAACAAAACACTTAAAGGGTTAGTTCACCCAAAAATGAAAATTAAGTCATTACAAAAAGTATTCTCGTCGCTTGATAAACTTATAGTTGAGCCACTGTTGCGACATGGAATATTTAAACATTTTCTTCATTGACTTTCTGGGCCGTCAGGATTCATTTCCTTAGGGAGCCTATGGAGGAGTGATCCAGCTCTCACATTTAATCAAAAATATCTTCATTTGTGTTCCGAAGACGAACGAAGGTCTTACGGGGTTGGTACAGCATGGGGGTGAGTAATTAATGACTTAATTTTCATTTTTGGGTGAACTAACCCTTTAACTTGGTTAAGGTATGTATCTAACAAAATTCTTCGGCAAATAAAAAGCTACAGGTTTTATTTTACTATGCAAACGCATAGAAAAAAAGCTCACAGGAACAAGCATTGGAACAAAAAAAAATTTTTTTTTAAATGTTTATGAATGTTATTGCTCGTGTTCTTGTTTGACAGCCTTTTTATGTGGTAATAAAAATAGACCTAAATGAACAATAGCCTTTAAAAAAATAAATGTGTGTATATATATATATAAAATAACAATGAGGCAAGAGATCAAAAAAAGTAATCATTGTTTTATTGAGCGACACTGTTAAAATACAGTAGATCTAATAGTAGATCAAAAACTTGTTTAATATTGGCCAAACAACATTTAATTCAAATGTCCACTCAATCTTTAATATTTGTCCACTTCTTTATGATTGAAATGCTACAGGCTCTGTAATTTCTTGAACAAGAACATGTTGACATCAAAACATGCAAACTCAGATCGAGCGTTTAAACTTTTATTTTGAAATCGCGATGAACAAAAATCACTCCGAAACCCACAGCGCATATATTTATTTTATTGAATCAATATAATAATACTATGAAATGGTTTTTTAATATATCGTGCAGTGGCTGCAGCCTTATAGAAAAGGGTCTAATCGTGCGGTCCATCGATCCTCGTACGTAAAATGGGTCGCTTCTGGTATTTTGCTGGTTAAACGACATGGGTAAATTGCAATCGTGGATTGTTTTTAAATCGAGCACTTTAATTTAATTTGAGGAATCGTGACAGCCCTGTCTTATAACAAATGTCACTTCAGTTCTACGTACAGAACAACGTAATGCAAACACTGTAAAAGTTTCTTAACTCCTTCATGTTGATATCGCGAAACAGCTTTCTGATAAGAAATAGTCACGTTTTAATATCGCGAGATCTCGTCACACCCCTAGTGAATGTGAATTCGCACTAAGATCACACACATATTATGCAAGGTATCCGCCCATATCGAGCAATACGCACACAGCATTTAAGCTTCAGCGGTGACATTGAAGGCTTCAATAATTGGATTCGGTAGAGAATTCTGAGTAGTTTAAGCACTTCAGAGTTACTCCAACCATTAGACTGAGTACATCCAGAGCATTCAAAGGACGCATTTCCAAACTGTCACTACAGTGGACACTGGCCTTTATGGCTTCAGACACGAGCGACGCAGGACAAGGAATTTCACCCGCTCTGCAGGGGCCGTGCCAGCCTAATGTATATTCAACAGCGCAGGAAAAGCCGATGGTCCCTATTGAAAATATGTCACCTCATATTCAAGCTTTGAGGCAGGAGGGCAGACTGCCAAGCAAGAGGAGACCGCCGTGAGGAATACAGCTCTGACCTGAGGGATCTAAGCTTGGTGACCTTTGAGCATTTGATAGATGCTTTGCTGCATCATCGTGTACTACAGCGCGCAAGAGGTCGACAGACCACTCGATAGACAAGAAAGGAACAAGGACAGGAAGGAGTGATCTTTTCAGATGGAAATCTCCCCAACAGACTCTCATAAGGAGACTTTGCTCCAGTGATTTATATCCCGTGCCATCAAAACATTGCTATGGTAATGTGTTGAACTAATTTAGGAGGATATTATTAGTTCAATTGAATTTAAGAGTCATTTTTAAGGGTCAAAATTTAATCAATATAGCTACGTTTTCATTAATTTGCATATATTTGTGGGGTTCAAGTTTTAGCTTTTTATTTGATCAGAATATCTGAGCTGCAAACGTTCATGATCCGGGAATGATAAAGGAGCTACTTGTGCACCTTGTCCAAATCTTCTGAGTGAAAGAAGAATCTGAAATCTATATTGTTTTACTTCCACCGAAGTACTTCTTCAATATTTTATAATCTTCTCCTCAAGACACATTGAGTCAGGTTTGACATTAGTGATGTTTAATGACACTTGCTCCTAAATGGTCTCGTGACCGATTGCGACATGTCAGTCTGAATCTTTCTGAATGACATTTGAGAGACATACTTTCAGCAGATAAACCTGAAAAGAAGGATTTTTGGGGTGATTTCTACCTTCCTCCTGAATAGTCTGTATGATCCCATCCCTGCAAGGGAATGTAACATATTGTAACATCTCAGAATGCCCGCTCGAATAATCCATTCTGCTGAACCCTTTCCTTTTCACGGTAATGCCCTATTAGTGTTGACGGCAGGCCTTAATGTGCGGCTGAAGGTGTGAGATACCACGCTTTCTTTGGTTTATTTATGACGCATATTTTCAGGTTAGGTAACATACGGAGCTGTTCAACAGGAGGTTGAACACAATAAGGGCAAATGCAGCTGCAGGCTTTGGATAAGGTGCTAAATGATGCGTTTCCTGTTGAAGATGAAAACAGGACTTAATACGTGAGTTGGGCATACGTGAGTGTTAATGAAGATTGATCAGTATTTTACTAACTGATGTTATATATTATACTTTTTTTGTTTAAATATTACTATATTTACTAGAATATATAGAAATAAGTAAACACATTTATTATAAGGAAATGAGTATTTAATGACTTAATTTTCATCTGCAATCAGTTTAAAATTTGAGGCAGGCAGTGGAATTGTATATATTATACAGTGTGTGTATACTGTGTGTGTGTGTGTGTGTATATATATATATATAAATTTAATATAATTCAGAATTTAATTGTTTAAATGAAAATTAAATAAAAAATAACAATAAATAAAATTGAACAAGTCTCAATTTTAGTAGTAACTATTCATTTTTTGTTTAGTATTTAATATTTATTTAAGCAATTAAATATATATATATATATATATATATATATATATATATATATATATATATATATATATATATATATATATATATATATATATATATATATATATATACAAATCAATATAATTCAGGACTTAATTGATTAAATAAATATTAAATAAAACATCTGTAATCATTTTTTTTACTTTTTTATAAAATTTTCTTAGAATTGTGAGTAACCTCCCAACTCATTGTGGTTTTCAGTTTGATATGGGGAAAAAGTGAATATAATAAGAAAGTAACAGTCGCAAGCCAAAATATTTAAATTGTTATTATTGGTTATAAGATATACATATTCAAAATATGAAATGCCTTCTCTTCATGTTTTTCATGCGTTTGCCCGAGAGCATTCTGGAAATGTCACCAGGAAAGGTTTGTCAGTTATATATATGTATGTCTGTGTAAACGGAATGTCAATCTATGCCAAGAATACATAATGTCATTTCCATCATGGGTCCTGGACACATGTCAAATGCCATGCATCAACCTGCTGAATGGCTATTCCCGTCTGGAAAAGAAGTATCCTCAAATGTATTGCAAAATACCCACAGATCCAATGTAGAGCATCTTGCAGATTTGAAGATGCAATGAAACAACAAAATGAGTTGACCTACCTAGGATAAGACTTTGTACTACGTTGAATTACTATATTAGAAACATGCTCCCTCTAGTGGGAATTACTAACCTCTACAGCAGTTATGCAAAATAATGCAAGGTGCTGGTCTGTAGCATTAGGATGAGGTTGACTTGGTCTGTTATGATGTAACAAGTCTACACATATGACAGACTCATAACAGTTCATGAGTTACACAACAGCCCTGCCGGAAACAAAGGCATTTCAGGCAACCGCACAATAACTTGCAGCTGTAAAGGACAAAAGGTCGCTCTGAGAGGAATACTGCGAATCTGCATGCAGACAGTAAAGCATTATAATGGTTTTTGAAAGTGAGCAATCGAACAGCTTGTGTGAAATAAGCTATTTAATAACTCTGCCCCATGTCATTCCAACCATGGATTATTTCATTCCCTGTGAAACACAAAAAGAGATGTTTGGGAGAATGTCCACATTTGGTGATTTATACTGCCAAGCTCCAGAGATCTCAGGTCTAGAGTCAAATATTTTATAACGTGTTAATTTTATAATAATAATTTTTTTCTTAAAGAGAGAATTCATTCCAATTGAAAATTCTGAAGAATATCAGAAGAAATAAAGTCATACATACAGGGTTTAGACCACTTTCAGGCTTGAGTAAATTGTCAATTATGGCAGCATTTTTCATTTTGAGGGTGAACTATCTTTTTAAGACATGCAATTGTTATCGACTGATCATATTCCCTTTATAGAAGTTCTCAAATTTCATGAAGTGTTGCGATTAGTCGTGACAAATGAGTGCCAATAACATCTGGCATCAGTGACATGTAACGGCACAATATAAAAGGAGAGGAAGAATATTGTTGCACAGCAGCTAAGATATGCTTATGGTGCTTTTTTTTGTTTCACAGAACAACAAATCCTAATAAGTGAATCCAAACAACATCAGGGTGAGTAAATTTGACCATTTCTATTTTTAGGCAATCAATTATTTTAAGCGATCAACACTAGTGCTATTTCGTTCCCTGTTATTGTAAATAATTGCATTTTAAAATCTGTATACTATGCATCACTTTCTGGTTAATTTTTTTCAGGCTAAAACTGATTCTCAGATTATTACCATTTTCATCGATAATAGTTCCTAACCATTTTATAAGTTAGGAGTTCTTCTTGATTATGGTATCATTCAAATATGATTGCTAATGAGCGTTAATTCATGATGATTGAGAACTCTTCTAACCATTAGTATCACCGTTGACTGTTTGCAGCACGACTCAGGAAGTGGAAATCATATTGATGACCTCCATGTGACAAATATATAGCGGAATGGACTAGATTTGTTTCATAGTTCGTGATGAGCAACCCTTCAATGAGAATCTAAATTGTAGGGAATGTTCTAGCAACTTTAGCTAATACTCGTGCAAGGTTCTCTCAAAGTTATTAACAAACGTTCTAGTAACGTTCAGACAACATTCAAAACTAGCATAATGTTTGCAAAATGTTCCCTTAGTATTCGTATAACCAAGAAAAAAACATTTTTATGGTACGTTTACACGACAACGATGTGCTAAAAACAGAAACTTTCCCGTTTTCCGCGTAGGCCTACAGACGACAACGTTGTCAAAATGATCCCCGTTCACATGGATCCGCGAAAACAGAACGCTGTTGTTGTGTAAATGATTGGACAAAGTGCATAAAAAGTTTTCCGTTTAGTTGAAAATGGTGCTGTGTATGGCCTCTTAAAAATTTTTTTTAAATCTGGACATTTTGAACGTTCAGAAATAATGATTTCATAACTTTACGCAACACCGTTGTGTAAAGCTTTTCTTCCTGCAACTAATGAAAGACAGATGTAGATATGTTTTTCTACTCGCATACTATCAACAAAACTATTAAAGAAGTCGTGTTTGAGCAGTGGAATGGAATTAATGAGGAGGGTTGGGTTCTGAGGCGTCCCTGTAGAGCGTCTATTGTTGGAGATTACGGCTGACCCAAAAACTCAAAAAGTTGAAAAGACTTGTTGCTTCCTTAGCTTCAAACACACAAATGTCCTGGGATCCAATTTAGTTTTCTCCTGCATCACTTTTATCGTAAACTGTTACATGTGTGAGCATGTGACTGAATACAATTCTGTGGAAAATATGAGATGTAACTAGCAATAGTGATGATTCACACACTTCACCTGTTTAGTCTTCTCGTCTCGGCAAACTCTTTACAGCGTCTATTAAAAGATGAAAGGCAAAACCCATGTCCGCCAAGCTTTCAATGAAAACATACACCCGTCTATATGTTAGTTTCCATTTGTTTTGAACTTTCCTTTTGCATACATGGTAGAATTATTTTTTAAATCTGGGATCAAATCTTCTGTGCTACACTTTTTTTTTTTTACATAAACTATAAAAAATCAAATACATATAAGAAATATTTATATATTCATGATTTATATATAAAAATATATAATAGATTTGTTCATTTGTGTTGTTCATTTATACTTATGCTCACAACAGGGCTAAAGGCGCACCGGGATTCAAAAATTCAGCTGAGAACTTTTCTTAACAACCGCTTTTGATGATGCACGTGGAAATTTGGCTGATCCCTGATGCAATCATGCTAATTTATGCACTAATGCGATCTAATATTTATTTATTTATGTTTGTGTTGTAGATTTATGTAACAAATAAGAATCGATACGATTGTCTATAATTTGAGACAAAGGTCGTGTTAATGATTTTCTGCTTTGTTCAAGGTGGCATTAAAGGGACACTCCACCCATTTGCATTAAGCTTTCCATTGTTAGAAACCTAGTCATACTATTGAATGGTCGTGCAACACTCTCTCATTTTCGCCTGAGACGAGAGAAATCTGCTATTTACCTTTTTCACTTCCTCCTACAATGACGCAAAAATCGTCATTTTACGTCATTGTAGGAGGAAGTGTAAGAAGGGTGGATTTCTCTAAAGACTACAAGCACTAGATCCCACCCTTTCAAACCCGCCCATAGGTTGGACCTAATGCGCTAACAGACCTATCACAGATCAGTGGGTGGGACTTCACTTGTAGATACTGAAATCAATATCAGCCATCTTGTTTATCAGCCATCTTGTTTATAAGCTAAGCTAACAAGCGCTGTGGAGATAGGAAGTTATGACAATGATGGAAGAAACTAAACACGATATGGAAGAAACTAAACATGATATGGAAGAAGAGGATTTTGAAATTCTGCTGCACGAATCCACTGTTCGTGGCTATCTTTACGAGCCGCAACATAGTGAAGAGCAGCTGAGGCTGCTGGAGGAACAGGAGGCGGCTGCCTGTCGCGGACGAGGAGCCCGGACGGGTTCGAGCTGGGCGGACTGCTGGTGCCTGTGCTCTCGCTGTGCGCTACGGCCACAGATAGAGTCCGTCTGCTGCAGAGAATTTCAACGATAGCAATTTCTCCTGGACGAAATCTCTGAATCAGACGAGCACACGGACGTTTGTGTTGTGATGTGAACCATCCGTTGCACCGCATATGTTCTGACTGAACATCCAGGTATCATGCAATAATTCACCATATAGAAAGAAATACAAACGAGGAGTAATTCACTAATGAGTTTGCCAATGTAACGGAGTTCGTTGTTGTGGGAAGGAGGAGGCGGGAACCGGCGAACATTTAAACATTTTAATAGTAAAATAATACAAATACAAAACAAAAGTATAAGCCAGCTGGCCACACACAACAGAAACAAAACATAAAATCAGGCCTGTTCCTTTTGTGCTTCCGCTCCTCCGTGAGAGATATGAGACCGCTGCGAAAGACACAATATTGTACATAATAAACAGCTGGCTGACTTTTCCGTTTGTTGACCATGACATGGTTAGATTCAGATGGTAAATATCATATATCCAATTGGGTGTCCACCTTAGAGATAATCACCATATTTATAATGAAACCATCATATTTAAAAATATGATATTAATCATATCATATAATAAAATATATTTATTTGTTACGATTGTGTTCTATTAAATTATTATGGAATCTCATTTAATGCTTTCTGAATCTTTCCTTTTTAAATAACTTACTTTTTTTAATGAATGACAGTATATTTATTGAACAAAAACTTTTCAAAAACTTTGCTAAAGGGATTGTTTTGTAAAAGCATTAACTTAGACATTACTCTTTTTTAAAACATATTATTTTAGCCAAAGTATTTGTATAAATATGTGCCTTTTGCCCCATGCTGGTTTTACCCAGCATGTATATATCGGTGTATAAATACTGTATGTATACAGTATGTACATACTTACAAATCATAAAACTGTGTTCAAAGGCGAATGTGTAGGAGCCACCAATATGTCCGTTTGTTTTGCAACAAATTATCCCTGATTGTAGCTACTAATCATAGGATATTGTAGTGAAGTTTTTTCTTCCACGCAACAGACCAGGAGACTTTTGAGGTATCTTTCACACAGAAGTTCTTTATTGCGTCGATGTAGTCATCTCAAAGATAGTCTAAATTAAAGTAACTTTACATGGTATATTATAGGCATTTTAAGAGGAGGGACTTCTGGAGGTGGAGACAAATTCAAACAAAGCATCAAGGTTATTTTCGTAAACGAAAACTGAAACTAAGACTAAAACTATTGGTCAAAAATCGTTTTCGTAAACTGAAATAAAATAAAAAATTCATAATAAATGAAAAACTAAAACTAAACGAAACTAACAACAGTTACTGAAAAACTAACTGAAATAAAATAATAATTAGCAAAAATAAATAATCGTTTTCGTGATTAATAAACTCTTTACTTCAGCGGAAAATCTGACCTGTGGCTGTTTAGGGAAATGCCTGATTTGACGCTTCACACGCGTGAAGTTGCTGAGGCGATTAACCGCTGTCCTGCGACGCGCTCAATGAAGGACCGTAACGTAGAACACATCGCTTGTCCTAAGCGGCTGTTCATAAAGGATTCATCTTTTGCGGTGGAATGGGAAATAACACGAGGTAATAAGACGCAAGTTGGACTTCTTTTAACTTGAGCGCAGCATTTTTAGAATGCCATTTCATTTTCGAGACGCGTGTGCAACACTAAAACAAGTTCGTCAAGCACAAAACAACTTATTTTTCTAGGCTAAAGTACGTTTGAGATGTCATGTTTTCATGAAGGTGGAAAGGCTGAAAGGTGCTGTTATTATCTGTACAAAACATTTACTGCTAGTGCTAATACTAATATTATCCTTGTGGAGACATTTCCCTGCAATGTAGGCTATGAAATACCAGGACACGTCACACAACACACACACACACACACACACACACACACACTCCCTCACTCTGGTCAAGAAATAACATTTTCTTGTATACTTTTAAGTTCCATTTGGTGCTTTGTTCAATCTCAAACCATTGTTTTGTTTTTATTATTAAGATGTCTGCACAAGAGTTAACTGTAATCTGTGCAAACATTAAACTTAAATTAAACTTCTTTCTTTGGTCTACACTGGAAGTGCACCGCTTGCTCTGCTAAACTATAATTACTAAAACTAAAACTGAAACTAAATAAAATAAAAACTAAGTAGAAATGTGTTTGCAAAATAAAAACTAAACTAAAACGAACAAAACCATTAATGAAACGAACTAAAACTAAACTGAAATTTTAAGCAAAATTGAAAACGATATTAAAACTAAACTAATTTAAAAAAGCAAAACTATAATAACCTTGCAAAGCATGCAAATGTAGTACGAACACCCCCTACTCTGAGGGCATTACCAATCCAATTGAATCAGCATAACTATTCAAATGCTGATAGTGGCCAAGAACTCTGGTTCCTAAGAGCCATCCCAGAGCCATTAAAGACAAAAGGTGAAAGTCTCCCCGACAGCTAATCCAATCAACCTAACGATTCAACATCTAGGCTGAAAGGAGAGAAAACAGGACTATCAGGAAAGGAGACTCAATAATCATCTAAAATCCGTCTACTAAACTTTATCAGTTTTATACCATTGGAGTGGAAACCTAAATTAAACATTTGACAAATTTGTATTCCTTCAATAGCGAGCATCACTTACTAGCACACAGAACCATTCAATAATAGAGATTACACTGAGATTAATTCTCTTTCTCTGTGCATGGTAGAAAGAAGGATGTTATGTTTGACTTGTTTGATGTGAATTTAAGTGGGAAAGGGGTTATGGCCCCGCGGGACGTAGAGAGAAGCTCACTAACTGGGGGCAAAGAAGCTGACTGTGAGGCCGCTGGCAGGAAAAACAATTTGGATTTTGAAGGATAAGGTCATTGGTGCTGATTTACAGCTATGGATCCGAGGTGTATTCAGAAGCACTGCCACGGGCAGAGAAAATGGCTCTTCAATTAGTGTTTTAGTAATTTTCCAAGTGTGACTGGGAACAGAAATACATGAATGTTAGTTTTGGTATTGTAAAAGGCCTCTTAAGTCATAACGTGGTTGCATAAATCAGCATTTTCTAGGAAGATTTTTTTTTTAAATGAACAGATTGTTATAATTGCAAAGCAACCCCCTTCAGGTTCCATCTGCTTTTTGCTTTTAATGTGCTTTATTGCTCTCTTTGTCATTGTAAAATAGTTCACATAATTTCAAATCAACTCTCCATCAGATTTTCAAAACTCCTTGAACTGCAAGCAAACCCTTAATTACAATCATAAGAAACCCAGATCTTGATCTGAAGGAGGCGGCTGCTGTTGTCAGATGGGTTAGAGCCCTGCCTCAGTGGCCGGTGGCCATTAAAAGATTTTGCCATTACTTATCCGTTTTAGCTACCAGAGGAGTTATCGGACCAAGCTTTTGACATCCTCCAAGCCACCCCATCCAGGTCACAGCCAGGCGATTGATGGAATATTTCAAGCTTCACTGTCTGCAAAGTAGCAAGTACACACACACACACACACACACACAAACCCACACACATTAATAGCCCACCTTGATACACTTGGCTGAACTATCCTTTTGAATTTCTTAGCAGGCTTCTAAATCGAGGTGTCACACACCAGCTCCGAGAGAAATGTGTTGTCATTCTAGACCTTCCTCTCTCTGGTCAAATCAGCTTTGATGAACCTGCATTTGGAGATCTCAAAAAAAGTTTCTTACCACATTCTCAGAAAGAAATGTGCAAAAACTTAAATATTTAACTATTTAATTTAATATAAACTTGTTACTACTATCGTGTAGTGTATGAACTTAGTTTTTCCTTTAAATAAACTTTTCAACATTGACACTGAACCAACATTTAATGTGAATAGAGCTGAATAATGACACTAAAGTGCGGCTTTACAGTTGAAATTGATGGGTTTCGCAACATTAACCCTCTGGGGACCAGAAACGTGCCGGCGCGTTTTGCTCGTTTTTTTCACATAGCAGAACAATAGACTTAAAGTACTACCATCATTTCTGTTCATATAGAGTTAAGAAATATGAGAAAATAATCTGTTAAATGTCTACTTTTTTATGTGCCCACATACAATCGAAATAAAATATTGTGCTTTTGTAAAATAAAGAATATAAACAGGGTGTGCGTTTTGCCTCTCAGTCACCGTGAACTTTTTTCCTGGAGCACGTCTCTAATCTTCAACAAAACTCAGCAAATACTATTCACCCAGACATGAGCAATATATCTTTTAAATCATTTGAGTTTGTACTTTTAAATGATCCGATTCAAAACTAAAATAAATATTCTCCGTTTATGTAATCTATATAAAAAGAGAGACGTGTCAGCCATTCTAATTATCTTTCTCTCAGCTCATTATCTCCGGTAATGTGACACGCCTACGGAGAGCACGCGCTATTCAAACGCAAATACGTAAAGCACCACATTGAGACGCGTTAACGCCCATAAACTCTGAAAACACACTATATTTTTTAGTCAGATTAATCTACTGTCATCTTGAGCGGCTATGATGAACAATCCTGGGACATTTACCTACCTCAGAACAAGTGCTGGTTTATTTTCACCACGAGGAGGAGCAACAGATTCAGCTGAGAAGTGTGTAAGTGTTTTATGCGTGTGCTTTGTTCTAATCGCGATATAGAATAACGTTAGTGTCTGTAAACGGAAAAATAGCATGCTGTTTAAATGTGAATCATGTTTCTGTGTGTGTGTGTGTGTGTGTGAATGAATGAATGAACGCACAGATACGCACTGTTATAGACAAAATAAAAGACATTTTGTTGACTAGTTTTGGATAGAGTATAAAGCTTTTACTCTAAAATAGACATCAAATAAGCTTTGTTAGGAGTTTCTGCTCATATGTTAAATATATAGTATGTTTTGTCAATAAACTAATCAACTAAGATGTTATAGTCTAGTGTTTGTTCCAATCGCTAAATCAAAATAATGAATCCTCAACTTTGAAATATGTATGATCAAACTAAGACATTTATGGAAAAGACAATTTTCTTTTCAAGATTTTTCCAACTCTAACTTTGAACTGAAATAAAACCTTGTCTATATGGTGAAGGGTGTGTGATAGATGTGTCCAGACGTATGCACCCTGTATTTTAAAGAAGAACATTTAATTATTTGTGATACATTTTTCATTCACAAAGAATTCAAGGACATTATTCATGTCCCTAAAGGTTGGAGTTTTCCTCATTTTTTTAATTAAGGCATTACGATTTTTTTATTCCTCTTTTTAGTCAACTTTAGTAGTAACTTTTAGTTTTAGTTTTTTCAAGAACCACGCATAAATAATATTCTCTCAAAAATACAAACATGTACATGCATGTTGCTAACATATTATGGTAGCCCCGTGTGTGCTATATTGAGTGAATTTACACCTTTGCCATTAACATGTTTATAAATAACTGAAAAAAGCACAAATGTCAGTGCATGTCAAAACATCCCAAGGGCCCCAAAAAACCTTTGGTCCCCAGAGGGTTAACTGTTATTTTCCTGTTTATAACTGTGAAACTACTAAAGTGCTATATAAATAAATGTGACTTTATTAAGGGTGCTGCCCCGGAGGCAAGTTGTTGAACCCCTAAAGGTACAAATTTGCACGTTTTTTTTTCTTGACACTAAATGTATCATTAAAGTAGTCCATGGAAACTGGTGCAAAATAATCGAAATCTTTTACTGTCATACAAACCTATTTACATATTACTCAGTGAAAATCTTGATGTGCAACATTTTTAGCAAAGCCTTAACAACTTCATTGATCTTTATACATCTGTTGTTACACAGATGTTTAGTTGATGACAATTTAGTTGTCTGGCGTCTCTGAGACCCCCAAAGATGAGTATTGTAATTTGCATGGATGTTATGAAGACAATACTTTTTAAGGTGTCATTAGATGAGGAAAAGTAGAACAAGTAGCCTATTAGTGGCCTTAGGGTCTCTCAGATGCCAAAAAGAATATAAAGCTGAAAGCAGCAATTTCTCAGTAAATTAGGACCTTGTGGACCTTCGGTGAGACTGCTTGTCTAGTGTTTGAGGATGTATGTTTTTTTAAACATAATATTTGGTAGAACAAACAAGACAGGAAGGAGCTGCCAAACATGCTCTGTACAAAATGTTCCTGTTGTGTATGTGTATGCTAACACAAAAGCTGAGGCTTTTACAACATGGAAAAAAGCAACTTTTCTGTTTTATGCTGCCAAATGTGAGGTACAGCATTACTCCATTACACTCTGAATTTTGATTATGCAACATAGCACATTATATATACACAGTGAACTTTGACCCTTTCTATTTCCCCAATCCATTAGCACACAAAACTCGTAGCTAAAAGGAGAAAATGGAAACAGGACAAATAAACTTTGTGTTTATCAGACTTGTGTCTTTTTCCTCATACCTCCCCTTTACAGTATTTTTTGCTCAGTTCAGTGATTCTGAACACTTTTTATGCAGCAGGAAATCTCACATTAAAAAGCGAATGTTCTTGATGTGAACAATAACAGCTTTTCATGTCAATAAAGATACGTTGATGCACCATCTCGCGCACATACAAGTAATTATGTATAATAAAAAAAAAATCTAGCATTTCGAGATTAGTCGAAACATTTGATAATACAATCTTCCATAGAAGTGTGTGCATTCATAACAGTGCGCAATGTGAAACAATGGCAAGCACACACGCAACTTCTACGGACGACTGCATTCTCGTACTCTCAAAATATTTCGACTTTAATCGCGAAATTTTTCGACTTCGACTTTTTTTTTTTTTTTTACGTTGCGGTTCAGGGCTTCAGTAGACTTCTTATTTTGCTGTTTCAAAAAACATATTGTTCCTCGTTATTTAGAACGCAAGTTGCGACAGCAATTCCTTTTAAAATTAATCTTTTTTTCTGCGAACCTGTTGAATCGATTCCCAAATCGCACTGAACATGACCAATTCATTCACGAATTGGAATGATCCGATTGCAACAATGAACGACGGATTCAGTGATTCTGTTAACAAATCACTTAACTGATCATGTCTGACGGAAAACTAACACATATAATAACATAACTTTCAACACACTCAAATGCAGTTTAGTGTGATAGTGTAACGTTAGACCAAGTGAAACTGCCCTGCGTTACCTCACAAGTTTAATTAATCAAATAAACTGACCTGTGTGAGTAGTAATTCAGCACTTGCGGGTAGTTCGGTAGAATGAAATGTCCTTATTCCTTTATATCCGCGGGACTCGCGTGTGACGCTGATACCTGTCTCTCATTCCTTGACATCAAATTTCACAGTGCATACATTTTTTATAATAGCAGCGGACAAACATGACAATATTATATTGTTGAAACACTCTTTGGTCTCTGCTATAGGCTATGTACCGGTAATAAACCCCTCCATGCAAAACATTCCTGTGAATGATATTTCAATTACAGCCATTGTTTATCATGCTGTGTAATCATGTTCTATAATATAGTTACATGAAATTAGGCCATGTTTTTCATTCACAGATGATAAAAAAAAAAAAAAAGGATTTCACACTCTACCGCATCATAAATGATCCTGTCTGCAATATAATGTGTATTATATAGATTTGTCAAGAACACTCTGAAGTCATCCACACCTGACACGCGTTATTTTCTGTATGTTCCCTCTAAACAAGAGCGGCTTCTGATTCCCAGCATGCTTTACTCTCTGACTCTGTGGGAGGGTTGCAGCTGCCAGTTCTGTGCGACTTCAGACTACACACACAGTGAGTCAGCACATCCTCACATTTTTCATGATTAGTCAGACAAGTCGGAACGTTTTGTGAAGTAAATTTCACAAATAATAACAAAGAAACAACATTGAATTTAACATGAAATTTAGAAATAGAAAGACTAGTATTTTCTTGTAAAATCTTTCTTTTATTAACTTTGAATTATTTGTTTTATACTTTCACCACTGACTGCACGTGCTCCTCCCCAAACGGACGAGGCGTTTATACCCAAGTCCCTCACTCGAGACGTTTCACTCGACAGCCATCTTTGAAACGACTCTCGGGCAGCTGTGTCAGTCATACAAGTGCAGCTGCTGTCTCTTTGAATGGGGAAACATCAAATTCTCCAAAGCTGTTCACCAAGCTTATGATTAAATTTAATATTTGAAATCACCTGTGAAATCTGACAACAACTGTATCATATATGTGGTTTCTTATGCTCAAATAGTGATAAAAAGGCAAATTTTTCAGGCTGGACCAACCAATGCGCACGTGTAGTCCTAAATGTCAGTCAGTCTTCTAAGATTTAGAAGGTGTGACTTTCTCCCATTCAAACGCTGTGTCCAAAATCACATACTAGGTATGTCCCAATTCGCCTGCTTGTGCACTATTTTATGATGTTTTGTAGTGTAAATAGTGCGAGTAGTGCGTTTACATTTACTCTGAACATTCCAAATAGAAAAAGTGCACACTTCATGCACTCTACTGTCGCAGGTTTAATTTTCGTAGCGGAGTGGGATGGGCTATCAGACTATCATAGTATAAGTAGGTGAATGGGGATGCAGCATTTGCTCATACTTGAAGCACTGTAAACTTAACTTGTGACGTTAAAACAAAATGTATGGATATGAGAACATCTGTAGCCTAGATAACTATATTAAACAACAATCTCTTAAATATTTTCTCATTTCATTCGTTTAATTCCATGAAAAAAAAATATTAAACATGGATCTTTATTTTCATTAGAAAGGCTTATTTTTGCTATTGTAGGCTCGTTTTGTAATTGTAAGCAATTCATTTAGACATGCGCAAACTGGGTGTCTGGTAAGATGCCGGTGTTGTGCCTAATTTCGACCCCCTGCCAAATTATTACCCCCCTCATTGAAGTCAGTACCTGATTGCCTAATCCCAACCCCGCCCCTAATCCTACCCCCTCCCCCACAGCTAATCCTAAACCTACCAATGCTAGGGGGGTAATAATTTGGCGGGGGTCGAAATTCGGCAGAACACCGGCACAGACCTGCCTGACCAGAATTGCCTCGCAACTCGTGCAAAAAAGTTACAAAAAAATTCGGTGCTCAACGCCACTCAACGAACACACACTGTTGCCCACCCTGCGATGACATCATTTTTCCCGCTCGCACCTTCGAGCTCATGCGGACACAGCAAGTATAATCCAGGCTTAACTGTTCGTTCACACCGCCGCCGACTTGAGCTTCCAAAGCGGCCGGTAGTCATTCATTTTCAATGGAAGCTGGCTTCTCTCAGCTGCAAGGAGCGTCAAATCAATCGGCGCCGCGTTTTGGGCGTTTTGAGCGTCAATCAGAAAGTTGAAAGAAGCTCAACTTTATGGTAATGAGCTATGACGCGGTTCAGCGGCAAGCAGCGCCAAAACACCAGCAACCAATCGGAATATAGGGGTGATTCTGCAACTACGGGCACTTTTAAGTCCCAGCAGTGAAATTTTAGATTTATGTTAAAATTTGTCATTTGATGTTTCATAAATATATTCACAGTGCCATTACACACATTGACAAAAAATATAATTACTGATTAATGTGATTAAATATAATATTATGAAGCATTTATAGCTCAAAACACCATTTTTGTTAATGTCCCACACCTGTGATCTCAATGCTGAGATACATAAAATAAGCTAATTTAATTACAATTTGACATTATTTCAAATGGAATTGTTTAATATACAGATTCATTTACAGCATCTTAAAATTATTTGTATTATTAATTGATCATTTTTATGATTTTTTTTAACTAAATCTGCCTGTCCCACACTTTTGAGTCCTTACCGCAACAATGAAAAAAAGCTTTTATTATGAAATTTTATCGAACACAAACAAGTCTAGTTTCTATGGAAACAGAAATGATCACTTGAGCACGTTGCTGACAGACTGGGCCACCACACTACCTCACTCACAAGATACCAAAAAAACAAGGTAAACATCATCTTTTCCGCTCTAGTATTTATTGTGCGTCCTTACCATTCAGCTTAATAATTGTGTATTTTGAACTACATTTTAAAAATAAATGTATATTACTGTTGAATTCATGTATATTAAGATGCTAAGAGTCAAAACTAATGTGGTAGGCCTTGCTAGCTGCCAATTAGCTAAAATATTAGGAAACATGTCATTTCCGCAACATGTCTTTACCGCAGCAAATTTAGGTGTTGCGGTAAAGACCTTGTGTTGCGGTAGAGACAAATTCAAGATTTACTGTATATTAAATTACAAATATTCAGTATATTATTAGTACTGAAGTATATTTTAGTATATATATTAGTATATATATAAACATGACATTTTTTAACCCTAGATTTTAACATTGTGTCCTTACCGACACAAGATGTCATTACCGCAGCACTGCTCTATTTTAATTTTTTTCACATTTTCATTTGCCAAAAAAGTATTTTTACACTTAAGCTGAGATGATTAACACATTGAAATTGCAACATCTGTCATAAAAAGTTAAATGTTATCTTTTGTGTGTATGGAAACAATTGACATCTAAGGTTACTGTACATTTTTTACATGGCATAGAAAAAAACATGAAATTCCCTATTTTGTATATAATTTTTATATCAGTATTTACAAAACTGCATCAAATTTGAAAAAGCTATTTAAATATATTACATTTTTTATAGAAACTACTAAAGAAAATGTATGAAATGAACGTTATTGTAACGTTGCGGTAAGGACACTTTTTAAGAATATGACCCGAAAAACATAAAAAATAAAAAAATGTTCCAGATTAAAATCTTAACGACTACATTTTATTTTGTGTAAATTTTTACTGTGATGGTTAAAATTGAAATTTATAGAGGTTGATTTTTTTTTAAATTGGGATAGTCAAAAGTGCCCGTAGTTGCAGAATCACCCATAGACGTCCTTCGCGCTGGCTGATTCCAGAGAAACATACGATGTAAACTTTCATTCCAACCAAAACATTAGTTCCGAGAAAATGGAGGAGAAGCTAATAATCGCCGTTGCTGGGGTTCCTATCATTTATGACATGATGTTGTTTGCTTATATGGACCGCATGAGGCTTAAGCGGTAAAAGTAATTTTGCAGCCACAGAGATTTTTTGTTTAAAGCCCTTAAAAGTAGGTTAACATCTATACAGCTCTAATAGAAACACATTCTTTAGTATGTCTATTCGGCGGTGAGAGCTTTTATATTTATGTGTTTTAAAGTTGTGGAGTGTTTTAACTTCGGAGAAGCTCTCTGTGGAAGCAGAAACTGATCTCCTCTACTCTGATGAAGTGCTCTTATATCTTGTATTATGCTTCTGCATTTTTCATATCATAGGTCATTATTTCCCATCTGTTTAATCATCAAATCTCTCGTTGTAAGTTTGTCATGAGTGGGAACTGATGTCAAATAGTCCAGGCTCCTCGTGAAACACTTACCTGCCGAGAAAATCTGCATTCTAAAATGAATGTCATAGGTCAGATTTGTTTTTCCACCAGGTATGCATCAAGGATAAGAGTCTTAAAACCTACTTTAGTACTAAGTTAAAATCCTTTATGGAGATGGAAAGTGGAAAAGTGCAGCTTGGACATTCTGCTAAACATCTAATTTTGTGTTCAAGTCACGTAGGTTTTGAACAATATGAGGGTGAGTAAAGGAGGACAATTTTTTTTTTAGGTGCAATTGTTGGATGAATAATTCCAAAAAATAAAAGTCATTTTTAAAAATACATCATTGTTTCAACAGCATATTCCACATTGCAGTTTCCTCAGGGAGAGATATCTTTTTTATGTTCTGAATAACAGGTGCTTGAGCAGAAGTCATAGTTTTATTTTAAAAGAAGGTGTATGCAAAATCTCACGATGTTCTTGTTTTGTAGGCCTCTTGAATGTAAAATCAATGTTTTGGGCATAATAATTCTATTTATGCGCCATCTCATGTCTGCCAACGCTGCTTCTTATTCAGATCACTCCGCACTGCAATCTGCCCCATTGATTGAAACTTTACAGTAGCGTTATTTGATTCTCTTGCAATTATTAGCCACAAACACATACTTTTGGGGATTTTGTGGATTCACGTCTCATTCACTGATAGTTATGTAAGTTGTGCACTTATGTGTACAGAAAAGTTTCTCGCACAAAGGGAGAGCAGACATTCTGTTACATATATTAAAGATTCACAAATGATGACTTAGATCTTTTAGTTCAGATTAAGTGATGGCAAAGAATATTCAAGAATATTGCCCCTATTCAGTTTTCTGAAATATAATGCATTACACAGACTGGGTTAAAAATATAAATTTCTAGATTTTAATCTATTCTCAATTTTATGAACTAATTTCAATTCTTAAAATCGATATTTTTCTGTATTCTGTTTTCAGTTGATGAATAAACAAAACTTTGTAGCGCCTTTCATGCAATAAATCGCAATAAGCTTCGAGCTTTGTTACTTTTGATATGAAACTGTTTCAGCTTTCAAATTCCGTCAATTTTATTATGAAACTCAAACAATAAATACTGTTTAATGTGGCGTGAAGGATCGCTGTAGCGAGTCTAGTTCTCTCCCGCTTTACTACTAGTTACAGTTCGAAATAAACATGAATGAACATCAGAAGGAATGTTTAAAGATAAAGTACAGCTTATGGAAATTCGTATCATGTCTCATGTAATCTCTCAATCAGTGTTTTCGTCAATAAAACAGCTTGTCAACCAGGGGTGCCCAATCCTATTCCTCAAATGACATTGGCATATAATGGCTTGATCATTTATAAATCCTAAATGTGATATAATGAGTAATGTAGATTTATATGCATTTAGTTTATTTTTGTTTGTGCAGTCATATGCTAGAAATATAGAAGACATTATTGATTTCCACGAACAAAACAAAAATTCAATCAATTCAAGAAACATCTGTTCCAGATCACCTGTTTTATTGATTTTTAAGGTAACTCGGTCCACAGATTTATTAGTTTTTCATTCCTTCATAGCTTTTAATCCATACAATAAAAGAATATTGGCAACATTATTGTTTAAACTGTAGAAGTGGCCTCTACTGTTCATCCTCTACTGTTCTGCCACTTCTTCACGAGCAAGTCTCATTTTTTGATATGGTCAGTGACATTCTAACTCTATTAACATCATCGTCGTTGGGTTTTGATAAACTCGTTGACTGAAGTCGTAAATTCATTGGGAGGTCTTAATGGCAACAAAGTGGAGACAGTGAGTGTGCATTCTACCAAGTAATTGTTGGAACGTAAATGTGGCTGGAGCTGACATTGTAATGCAATTATTACATTATTTAAAGCATGTTAAAGTGTTAAATGGAGTTGACCCCCAGGGAACAGAGAGTTGCTAACCAATTACATCTTAATTGAACATGATCGTGCACATATTAAACACATCAGCCAAGTGAGGTACATCAATTTCTATTATCCTGACTTTAGAACTCGTCATTCACGAGTAAGATTGTGTAAAACCTTGAATGCATCGAATTAAGGCACAACTTTGGCTACCCAGAGCACATCAGGAATGTGTAATATATAATTATATTTTAGGGTTACACTTTATTTCGATGGTCCACTTTAGACATTCTACTAACTATAAGTAGCTTTGCAACTACATGACTGTTAGTTTAGGGTTAAGGTTAGAATAAGTTGACGTTGTTGCAAATTTACTTATAGTCAGTAGAATATCTGTTGAGGAGCATCAATATAAAGAAGTGTTATCAGATATTAAGCAGACATGTCTACTACTACTCTAATGACTGGTAGATGACACGTAGTTGTAAATTTACTTATTGTTAGTAGAATGTCTAAAGTGGACCATTGAAATAAAGTGATGCTAGATATTTTTTTGTTTTGAGGTTGCGAAATCTTGATGCATGCAAAATATTTTTTTCTGGATCCGCAGAAGTGATCTGAAATAATTTACTTGATAGGATGTGCCATGACTTGTGAGATCATCCTGACCCCTCTGAATTATGAATAAGTGTCAAGAGAGTCAACAGATTCTTTGAAATAGTAAACAGAGAAGCCCTATTCATGTATTTAAAGGCATTTTCAAAGGATTATCATTTTACTAATGCGTTTCAGTCAAGGAGGTACAATCTGCAGTTACAGACCCGTGTGTCTGGACTCCTGTGCGTCACACTAATTTGCCACCGACACCGATTAAAGCATTCACCAATGAATGAGCCCGTGGCCATTAGCTTAATGACCAATCACGCAGATATGATCAGGTAGAGTGTATCTGACGCAGCCAGAGTCAAAACAATGACTCATACATAGACCAGGTGTCTCCTGTTTTTCTTACATTCTAGAGTTGTGTTTCACTCGAAGAAGTCAGTTTTCTGTGAAGGATAGGTTGAATAAATTAAGTTAGACATTAACTTGAAATGAAATGGATATTAATTTGTGGTGGAATAGGTTTTTGATTTGGTTTTTCGTTATTCATTATACGTTTCTCCTTACCAGAGAGTCAGAACACGTTTATTGTGAACTCAAGAACGACGTGATCAGAAAGCGGTTCACAATATGCATCACTTAATGAGTAACTGCTGCAACACTCATTCTCAGTTTAATTTTCATAGTTCTATCTTCAAACATTAAGAGGGAAACGGCCCGAACCTACACAGATGGCTCAGAGCTATTCAAACATGGTCTCATATTTGTGTAGACCATGCAAAAACATTGACTTGGCTTCAGTGACCCACTTCAGCTTTAGGCTGAAGAAACAAAATCCACCTTTTGTCAGTCATTGATTGGCTTGGTTCTGCTTTTTGGCCCTTTTTGTTCATCCATGTGGCATAGAACAACCTTTTGAGGTTCCTTTTGCGTCTCCTTTGCTTCTTTTTTTCCCTCTAGTTTACAACCAAAGTAAGAAGGAACGGAACGGGTGAAGTTTTATATCGTGCCTTTTGTAAAAGTGCCAAAGCAGCCTCAGTTTTGAAAAGCCCAGCACAAAGCATATTCCTTTATAAACAATGCAAAGTAGCCTATGGTGGGGTGAAGCAGAAAAGTGCTAAATCCTCTCAAAGAGGGGATGAATCTTTCATGAATGAGACACACTTCCCTTCTTAAAAGAGCAGAGTGGAACACGCTCTCACACAAACACACACATCTGCACACACTCGACACTTATAAATAAGACGCAGCCCGCGCTCAGACAACAAAATGCGAAGCTGTTTGGATTTCTCCGACTAACGATGTGAATTATAAATGAGACTCTGTAATTTGGAGGAACTTGTGAGCTGGTGATTCCTTATCAAGCTTCAGTTTCTGCTGAACTCTGAAAGAAAATAAGAGAGCGTTTTTTGGGGAAAGAGTCATTTTTGATCTTTTATATTTTTGTATAATTCAATAAATCTGGTTCCATTAACCTGTAACACATACATTGAAAAGTTTGGTGTCTGAATTTTGATTTTTGAAAGTTTTTGAAAGATGTCTTCCATGCTCACCAAGGCTACATTTATTTGATCAAAAATATAGTATAAACAGCAACATTTTAAAATATTAGTTCAGTGTAAAATAGCTCTTTACAATTTGAATATATTTTAAATTGTCATTTATTTCTATGAAGCAAAGCTGAATTTTCAGCATCATCACTGAAGTCTTCAGTGTCACATGATCCTTCAGAAATCAGTCTAATATGATGATTTGCGGCTCAATAAACGTTTCTCATTATAAATGTTGAAAACAGTTTAATATGTTTGTGGAAACTGATATTTTTTTCAGGATTCTTTAATGAATAGACAGTTCGAAAGAACTGCATTATAAATATATTTACTGTCACTTTTGACGGTAAACTTTTGAACAGTTAGCATGAATACACACACACACATACATAAAAACTACTCAATTTGTACAGAAAGCACAAACAAATATAGAAAAAACACCATTGGTTGCCAACTTAGTAAGGGTTAGTAAATTGCATTCTTTTCGTTATGGGGTAAACAATTGCTCTAATTAACTTAAGCTTTTCAAAAGAGTCCTTTATCATTACTTCTATACAGTATGTACTCGAGCCGTGATATATTTCTTCAGGAAAGCTTTATTCATCTAATTTGTGGCACCTGCAGAAGCTCATTTGCTGTGCAAGACACCCACGTCCACTGTAGTCCCGCAATTCTACGAGGTGCTATAGTAACCTTTTCTGTTTTCATTATTTTTGTATAGTGCACTTACAACTAATTTCACAGTTGCATGGATACAGGGAAATTTAATTTGAACAGGTAAATCAATTTTGAGTCTCTGATCCACTGTATTTAAATGTAGGACAATGAAAAAAAAGAACTTTATTGGACTCGTGTCTTGGGGGGTACGCAATGCTGTTATTATTATTTCTCGAGGTTGGGGGGGGGCGTATCTCACTTGGTGCCCTAGGCTAAATAACACATTTCGATCAATAATTGTAAACATTCAAACCCGCTGAATGACTAATGGAAATTCATCTTTTTTTTATTGTGTCTTTATATTATGAGGCCCCTCCCGCAGCCCTCAGTGTAAGCAGGGAACGAGGAGCACGTGGATTGCACGAATGAAGGACTGAAATATTGTTCCAACCTGAACGCCATTCCAGCAGGTTGGAAAAGATGAAGGAAAAATTCAGGGAGCAAAACCAACTCAAAATAAAATGGCTGTCACAAGGTATTGTAGACACACAACACCCACTAAGGAAACAAAATAAAGGCCCAAATTAATAAACACAACAATAAATACAAAAGACATGAGGGTTAAAAGAAGTTCACATTTTATTACCATACCACATGGAGGAAAGACAGACAGTGAAATGTTTTTTTTAGAGAACTATTGCACTCCATGGTTAGCCAAGTACTGCTGTGTTGTGAGTCTTCACACTGATCTTCCACAAGAGATTTAAACCGCATTCAACTGCAGTATAGCTGCAAGCAGCGAGTGCACTCGGCATGGTGTTCTAGAGCAGTTTCCCAACCACTGTGCCGTGACAGGTTTTCAGGTGTGCCATGGAAAATTAAAACATTCTAAGAAATAAGTCAAAAGAAATGCAACAAATAAGAATATATCATCGCTGTCTGGCCGAAACCTCGTATCTCTATATAGAGTAGTGCAGGTATGATGTACATCTGTAGGCCAAAATGCAGAAACGAGTTAGCATTTTAGCACTTCTGACTCCATTTTCCCAAAGTCAATGGGTTTTTTTAATGGGTTTTTGGTTAAATGGCTGAAGTAAGGTCTGAAATAAAATAAAAAAGTCCAAATCAGTGAGAGATCATTGTCACACCGCAGCACACTTTGAAGCTGCACAGATGCCGCAACTCCTCTGGTGTTCCTCTGTCTTTGAACAACACTGCTGGAATACTCTATTCAACCTAGAGCTATAGAGATCTTACAGAGTCTCATCAAAAACAATACAGTTGTGCTGAAGGATGATACATTAAAACATAAGCCTTATCATCAGTTCAAGCCCTGTGGTGCTCTGATGTCCTCAAATAGTGCATATTTGTTTCGCAAAAGTACATTTCCTTGACGTCAATATACAAAGTAAAAATAGTTATGTTAAACAGGAACCGTATTTGATGTCAATTAGCGCTTAATTTGATCTGTTTTATTTTGATTTATAAAAACCGATTGAGTAAGTGCATGAGTGCTCAGTGTCAGGAGGAGAGAGAGACTGCTCAGCTGCAGGAGAGACATGTAAGAGGTGGAGCAGAACGTGGGCGCTCTTTCCTCTTTTATTTGCCCCTACATGCATTTTGTCTCCTAATTCCCACCTCTCTGGTTTGAAATTTACATTTCCCCTTCCCCACAGGGCGACTGATGGATGCAAAATGGCATCTGAAAACACAGGCAGCTCAGAAACAAAGGCTGGTGAGTGCCGCCCAACTAGAGGGCCTACGGCAGTGTATAGGGCACTGAGCCGTAGTCTTCAGAACACCCTTGATGAAGAGAAACCGGTGAATGCATACAAACGTATTATTAACAATAACAATCTAGGTAATCTAGTCTTCTGAAGTCATTTCATAGCTTTGTATGAGGAACTGATTGACATTTAAGTCATTATTCAGAGGTAGTCTTCTCAGCGGTAGCTCTTAAATGTCATTTGCATGTCTACAATCAATGATGTGAGGGAGGAAATATATATATGTGTGTGTATATATATTTATATGTATATGTCACGTTTCTATGTGTTTAAGTTCTGTTTTGTGATCTGGTTTCCCCCGTCTTTGTGATTATACGCCTTCGCCGTGGCCGGCCAAAGACGCACGGAGGCCTGAAAAAAGACCGCCACGGCCGCCCGAAGGGTCCTCACCGCCACGGCCGCCCGAAGGGTCCTCACCACCCCCTGGACGCCCGAGGGTCCGACAGCTCCGCCCTGGACGCCCGAGGGTCCGACAGCTCCGCCCTGGACGCCCGAGGGTCCGACAGCTCCGCCGTGGCCACGCCCACAGCCTGCTCCGCCCTGGACGCCCGAGGGTCCGACAGCTCCGCCCTGGACGCCCGAGGGTCCGACAGCTCCGCCGTGGCCACGCCCACAGCCTGCTCCGCCCTGGCACCCTGACCAGCCTGCTCCGCCTGGACCGTCATGGAGTCCAGGATGCCCACCCTCCCACCCCTTTGGATGTTATACGAGGACGCGCCTTCGGGGAGGGGGGAGGTACTGTCACGTTTCTATGTGTTTAAGTTCTGTTTTGTGATCTGGTTTCCCCCTGTCTTTGTGATTTTGGTTTAGTCCTGTTAGTGTTTCCCGGTCTGTTTAATTAGTAATTCCCTTCACCTGTGTTCTGTTAATTATCCTATTAATCCCTGTTCATTTAAGCCCTGTGTTTTCCCTCAGTGTTTGTTGATCGTCGTCTTTGTATGGTTGTGTGATCTGAGTTCCTGGAGTTTTCATTTGTTTCTGTTAAGTTTAGTTTGTTATTAAAGCAACTATACTGCAGTGCCCGTGTCCTCGTCTTCGGTATCCTGCAACAACCCTGAGAGTATATATATATATATATAGGGCCTAAAATCATCACTCGCCACACGCCAAATGCAAGTGAAAATCTGCATTGGTGAGTGTATGAAACGGTGTCACTCGCCAGTTGGCTGATAACATTTTTATGTATTCTAATAATGCATTGCATAGTATCCTGGATCCATGAAATAACTGGCCTTTAAAAATAAAAATCTGCTTGCCTCTATGGGAATTGAACATAGGGGTGTCCTGACTTAGGCCCCCTGTATTTTAAGGAAGAACGTTTATTTATTTACGATAGATTATTCATTCACAAAGAAAATTGGTGTCCTTAAAGGTTGGATTTCCATCATTTTTTTTAATTAAGGCATTAAGATCAATTTCCGAAAGATGTTTTTTTTTTTTTATTCCTTTTTAGTCAACTTTAGCATGGTTGTGTTCACTTATGCTAAGCACTGTAAAGTTATTTTCTTTCAAAAGTAAGAATTTAGTAAGTAAGAATTTCAAACGAGTCATTAGCCGTTTCGTTGTGACATCAAGACGAAACATTAGCATATTGCGCGCGCAGACATGCATTGCAATTTTTTTGTTTCAAATAGAGATTGTGATTCTCACATATTATTCTAAACAGACAACTAAACAAAATAATATGTAATTTACTTGAAGTTCTGGCAAAAGGGTTTAATTAACTGGTGAACATAAGGAAGAAAAAAAATTTTACAGACCCCAAAACTTTTGAACAATATATATTACATACTTCTAAAAACTTGGAATATAGTGCTCGTATTGTATGGACTACTTTTATGTTTTTTGGCACTGTCATTGTCATTATGTCTCTTATGTCTTATGAAACAGCTACATATTCATTAACAATTCTCTTTTTGTGTTCCCTTTTTAATGAAGGATTTACTTAAGCAACATGAAGTATCTGTCACCAGGCTTGATAACTTCACAGTGCTGCAAACAGATAGACGTGGCAATGGGTTTATTTGCACACATCAATTGTACCATTAGGACACTGATCTGAAAACATCCTTCATGCTCTTTCCCAGGTACACAATTAGCATTTAATGCCTGTTAGCGGTCTAACACATACGTTAGCACTCAGAGACTTTACCGTCTGATGAATTTGTGAAGTTGTACTTGGCTGAACAAAATCAATGGCAGAAAATACTATAGGTGGCTTTGTGGTCAAATGCGTGGTATCACCATTGTATTTCCCATTTCTGTTACTTTTTGGCTTCATTCTTTGAGGACGAGTGGGACGTTTTATACACTGTTTTATCACTTTGAGAGCTTTCAGCCTTGACAAACTGGGCAGCCCAGGCACTAGCAACGACGTCAGATGTATACGCGTAACATTTTGCATAGAGCATATTTTAAGTCCCTTGAGATATTTTTAAATGTCTTTAAAGTGGGGATTGAGGGATGTTTGCTGTATTCTCTTGCCCCCTCACATAGCCATAGTTTTCTCTGTTGTCAGCGTAGCATCTTTAGCAGAGCCTTTCATGCTGTTGTCAGTGGAGCGTTACGAGTCGACAGCAGCGTTCAGCCGAAGCGGTTCAAGGCCATTATGTGACGATCTCTGCAACTCTGAAAAGAAAAAAAATCTGAGCCAGTCCTACACTGCACCAAAATAAACTCAAAGAAGGGTTAGGTAATAAGCTACATCCCTTTCTTTAATGGGGGTGTTGCAAAACTGGAAATAAGGGGTTCTTCCTGTTGGGGGGCACGGAGGCAGTGTGAAAAAGCGGTATACTGTCCTTGTCCAGAAAGGAAATAAAGACATCATCAAAGTAGTCCATGTGACATCAGTGGGTTAGTTAGAATGTTTTGAAGCATCGAAAATACATTTTGGTCCAAAAATAACAAAAACTACGACTTTATTCAGCATTGTATTGTATTCCGGTTCTGTTGTCAAGCCGTGTAAGACGCTGCTGACGTGTAATCTGGTGCGCCCGAGCTTCGTTTAGGGAGACGCACGCTGTAAACAAAACAATCTTCGCAAACATGTCTAAGGATTTCGACACAGAGGAAGTCTTGCATTTTTATTTGAACCCGAATACACGGACGCTCCAGATACACGTCAGCAGCGTCTTACGTCATCAGCGTCACTGCGGACTCGTGAACGCGGATTCACAACAGAACCGGAAGACAATACAATGCTGAATAAAGTTGTAGTTTTTGTTATTTTTGGACCAAAAATGTATTTTCAATGCTTTAAAACATTGTAACTAACCCACTGGTGTCACATGGACTACTTTGATGATGTCTTTATTTCCTTTCTGGACAAGGACAGTATACCGTACATACATTTTCAATGGAGAGACAGAAAGCTCTCGGACTAAATCTAAAATATCTTAAACTGTGTTCCGAAGATGAACGGAGGTCTTACGGGTTTGGAACAACATGAGGGTGAGTTATTAATGACATAATCTTTATTTTTGGGTGAACTAACCCTTTAAAGTGCGTTCACGCCATGTCGGAATTCATGGTAATTACATGGCGTGAATGCAGAATTATTTCCTGATATGGACCATTGTCAAAAGCAACGCTGTATAAAGGCCCATTCACACTAAGGACGATAATTATAAACAATAACAATAAAGATATCGTTTAAAAAAAAAAATCTAAATGTAAATAATAATCGACATGTTAAACAATAAAAACATTGCCAGCCAAACAGGATCCATCCTGCTTTAAAAAGCTCCAGCATTTAAAGTGGCAGGCGACAAAACTGAAGTGTGCTTATAATTAACATAACATAACATTATTGTGTATTGGTGGACGCTAATATAGTTATGTCCATCTTTTTTTAACTTGGTCGTTCATAGGCTCAAAGCTGCATGCTAGGAACTGTTTTTGTTCTGGGAAGCTTTGCGTTTAAAAAGCTAATTATATATTATGTGGCAAAAAGCCATGTAATAAGTAGGATGATATACATCCAGCCGATTATTATAGCGAAATAAATATTATCCTGTACTTGACTAACAATGAGCAATGCATTTGGTACAGTATTTATTGATCCGTCAACGTCAAAACAAATGCAGCTGTTCATTGTTGGTTTCTGTCAGCTCAGGTCCATTAGATAATATTAACAGCTCCAATGTTTTAATAATTTTAATAATGAATTAGTAAATGTTGAAATTAACATGAACTAATGTTAAAATAGGCTTTTAGAAGTGTTTTTCGTTGTGTTTATTAATGTAGTTAACTAGTGTTAAAAAAAATGTTTACCTTAAAGTGACATTTATATTAGATGTTAATTAAGGGTGCTCCGATTGATCGGTCGCCGATCACAATCGGCCGATAATTGCTTTGGGATGTGTGATCGGCGGTCTCTATAAAGGCCGATCCAGAAAAGCCGATCAGATGACGCAAAACTCGCGAGACAATTTTTTTATGCCCTGGTAAAAATCGGTAAAAATGGCTTCAGCAGTCTGGCAATTCTACAAGGTGTGTGAAAAAGCAATTCACTAGCAATCCATCTGCAATGTGTGTACCACGCCGCTGTCTACTTGTCAAACAGTGCAGCCTCTCTGATCAATCCGTAAAATTACCGGAAAGAATAGAGTCCGGTCCGCAACGGCGATAGATAGATGAAGCGCGCGTCCAAGTAAAGACTGCGCGAGCTACAGAGAACACTGTATCCACTGATGGCCGCGGCAACGAGCGCTCAGGTTGAGTTCAAAAACTCATAATATATATGAAGCCATACTATAGTATAATGTAAGATAGAAATTAATATTTAAGTCATTAAATTCAAGTTCACGTAAACTTTTCCCTCCGCTGTCAGTCATTCTCCATTCAGCGTTCAAACAGCGCGTCGTCAGTCATTCTCCATTCAGCATTCAAACAGCATAGCGCGTCGCGTTCGGCAACGATGCAACTCTCTCCAAGATGATTAAATGTTAATATTATTATACTTGATCTGTAGATAAAGCTCTATAGTTTCGCATAAATTGACTATCTTGCTGTAGTACCTTAATCATGATTCATGTTCCTTTCTACCGTGTCTAGATCACAACACTGGAGAGCACTGTCATTGTTGTTCACGCGTACAGTAACTGAAATTTAAAACTGTTAAAAGAAAAGGCTGAATAAACTGTTGCATAGATAGATACTGTGTAATACACTATGCATCGATATGTATTTCCTTTGTGCTTAGAACTTTTCACTGCGGACTCGAAGAGCAGCGTGCTGTGACTCATGTTGCCTCAAGCGCATCATTCAGCGCTCGGGATGCGCATAAGCGCTGTGTGCAGCACTCTATTGTTGTCTTTCATAATCATATCATAATACTTTTGCGCAAATGAAAGATTATTAATAGCATTTTTTGTTCTGTTCTGTCCTATCTATCATATGTTGCTGCCTCATTAAACAGCTGTGCTATACATTTGTGCTATATTTTTTTTCTTAATTTTATAGTAGACTATAAAATAATTGGGCCCGGGGGGAGCATGCCCCCGGACCCCCCTAGAGGGGTAATATCCTTCTCACCTATTTCACCCCTGACCCGTTTTCATGTCTGATAAATACACAGGTGTAAATTCATGATACATTGTCTTCTCTTAAATGTAATACTTAATGTACATTGTTGTTAAATATAGTTTAATAATAATGCTACATGATAAATAGAAGGCTTCAAATAGACCCTGTAATCGGTGATCGGTATCGGTATCGGGTGATACAGCTTCCAGTAATCGGTGATCGGCCCCAAAAATCCTGATCGGAGCACCCCTAATGTTAATTGTAATCATTTCAATTAAAAAAACTATTTACTGATAACAGTGACAAACAAATCAATGAGAAACACTGTTGTAAAATGTGCAATTGTGCCGTTCTATGTTTGCATATGGACCATTTTTTTAGCTTTATCTAGCCCGCCACAACAGTCTTGTAAAAAGATGTTGCCAGATACTGTAATCGAGTACTTCACACTCACTTTGACCCGGTCATTCAGCAGATGCAGACAGTTTTCCACTTCAGAGCTCCCGACATTCAAGCCTTCAGTCTTGCCTCATTGGACAGCAGATCAATATTGAGATTGTAGTCATTCAGTGATGATCAACCTGTAAGTAAGGACAGTCTGGACACAAGCCACTGTCCTGCTCGTGCACTTCTGAAACTTACTTTTATAGGACGCTTTCAAAAGACTTCTTCACAAACAGTTGACATTGCAAATTATTCTGGACAAAAACCACCTTCTGTATTTAAACATGAAGACAAAAAAGGCCTGTTCACACCAAGATGAATGTTTGATGTGAAAATACAGTTCCTATTATTATCAAAACAGATTTTGCTGCTGAAAATGTGTCTGGAAAATGTGATAACTATTTAAATATTTTTGGTAAGTAAGGTTTAAAAAATAAATAATACTTTTATTTAGCGGGGATGTATAAAATTGATTAAAGAAATGACAGCAAAGAATTTATAATCTCACAAAAGATTTCTATTTCAAATAAAAAGCTGTTCTTTTGAACTCTCTATTCATCAAAGAATCCTGCTGTTCCCACAAAAAATTATTAAGCAGCATGTTTTTAACATTGATAATAAGAACCATTATTAATTACTGAGCATCAATAATAATTGATAACAATTGGGGTGTAAATCATCATATTAGAATGTTTTCTGAAGGACCGTGTGTTACTGAAGACTGGAGTAGTGATGCTGAAAAATTCAGGTTTGATCACGGGAATAAATTACATTTTAAAATATAAGAAAATAGAAAACGGTTATTTTAAATCGTAAAAAAAAAAATCTGAATATTAATATTTTGACTGCATTTTTGAGCAAATAAATGCAGCCTTGATGAGCATATGAGACATTCAATTTATATTTTATATATTTATATTATACTTGGTTTGACTTTCCATTTTTATACATAAACGGACAAATCGCATGTGAAAATTAGACAGAATTTTCATGCCAAACACTCGTGTTGATGTGAATAGGCCAGATGTGAAATCTCAATGTAAAATCACCTCAAACCTTACAAACTTAATACAAGTACAATACAACACTTAAGTAAAAACTGTACATTTTTTAAATGCTAACTAGCAATCCATCTCTTCTAATGTTTCTCTATTCAATAGCTCATGTGTTTTTGGTGGGCACATCACGCCTCATTCAACATTGCCCTCGCTTTGACCTGGTCTTTACCTCAGTTACCCTCGGGCTGATCCACACAGCTGCTGTAGAGAAAGTCACTGGCTGTCAAAGCTCAGGTATATCTCTGTGGCTGTTTGAACCCCAGTCGACGGAGGTCTGCACGCTCAACGATGAGGGCAAAGCTAAATGTGCGTCGTTCAAGGATTTATGAAACGTCTTTGGAGACGTCAGCCCATGCATTTAACGCTGGACTAACCAGCTTCATGTCAGTTCTGCTTTGATCTTTTTATTTTCTCTGGAGGAGCCCCAAGGTAAAGCCATGTTAGCAGAAACTTTCAGGGTCAATAATAAAGCTACAATAGCTTTAGGTGAGGTCTGACGTCCTGCTGGTGTTGAACACTACGTTCAGCCGTCCTTTGACGTCAGTGGTGATTTTTATCATCCTGAGACTGAAAATACCCTTCAGAGGTTCTTGTCTGAACAATAATGTTGGTGCTTCGCTAACCACGCTGAACAGGACCACATAGTTGAAAACATCTTTATATATATATATATCATGTAAGGTTCATTCTCAGATTCTTAGAATTTATTATGGAACATTTTTGCTGCTGTGCCTTTAAGACGTTTTTAGCTCAAACTTGTGAGTTGTGGCTTTGCTGACTATAGTTTTGCGCTGCACCATCCTTCATTAGCATCCGATTTACAAAGCCTGTATCGCATTCCGGGCTCCTGTGGATATGGGAAACTCGGAAAAAATATTTTAAAGTTGTGATTTTCATTGATTTTTCTGGTTGTTATATATATTTTTATTGCTAGATATTCAGTATTCCGTTCATCCATTCTCCAAACCTCATCCTCTCTAGGGTCACAGGGTTGCTGGAGCCTATATGTATTCAGATGTTCTGTATTTATCCAGCATTTAATTAGATGCATATGTGTACTAATAAATCATTGAATTAGTTCATAAGTTGTCATTTCATTGGCCAAAATGTTTAGGAACCCTGAACAATGTTTCAGGTTCACAAAAAAAATGAAACTATCTAGGCCTATCTAAATACAAAGTTCTGTTATGAAACTCTAGATGGCACAGGCTAATACGTCCTTAACTCAATCTGCTTGCAATCACATCATTCTCTATAGGCCACAGCTGATTGGTTCTCTATAGGCCACAGCTGATTGGTTCCTGCTGTATTAGTAGCCAATCAGCTCGCTGCTCAACCTTCAAATACTTTGCTGTAGTATAGCAGTTGCAGTGCGCTTCAGAAACCCTCCACCTTCCCCAGCTCCACCTGTATAGATCTGCTACAGGTAATTCTATCTATCCGTCTCTCTATCATCTACCCGTCTATATATCTGTTTGTCTATGTCTTTCTATCTATCTGTCGTTCAGTGTATCTGTCATTCTCATTCAACTTCCTGTGGTATATGTGCTGCACGCAAATGAATATCCAGAACAGCATGTATTTTACTCTTATCATTTGTTGTACTCTTATCATTTGTTTATTTTACTCTTATCATTTGTTGTTCGGCTGTCCTTCAGGCTACATTTATGAAAACCAGGTAGGTGTTGTTGATTTGTAAATGTGGACATCATTTGTTCAAATATGTTCAGTTTTCCGTTGCAGCTTAGTTTCAATAATTGTTCTCTTTGAACTGTGGAGGAAGTTTTGAGTTCTGAAAGACACAGAACATGTTCACAGTCCTCTTTTATTTGAAAAGATCAAAGCAAATTTGATTCCTCACAATATGACCCCTTTAAGCTACTAAAACCCAGTAGGTCGAGATCTACTATATAACTTTATACGGAGTTCCTCCTCAGGTTGTTCCTTGACATTTATCCTCCAAAACTATTTAGCGCTCTCCAGGCACACACCCCATCTCAGTTCTCCTTATAAAAGTCGATTTCATTCCGTCTCAGTGACCATAAATCTCTGATCCAATGCCTTGGGTCGTGTAGGTACATTCTCATTTTCACTGACCCTTTTTTACCTTCATCTCCTGTCCGTTGCTTCCTTCCTCGTTAGGAGCTTTCCATCTGCTGAAACAGGGCTTTGAGATCTCTACTCTCCTAGTCTCTCTCTCTATCTAATCTCTATTCCCTGTCGTGATGTTCAATCTCCCTCGGAGTCTAGAGAAGGTCTTCCTCCATCTGTACCATCTCCCATTTTTGCCCTTTTAATTCTCCTTGATCTGCAATATCTCTGCTTATAATAAGCGTGATCATTCTCTTTCTTCCAGTGGAAAAACCTTGGAGTCATTTAAGAGTTATTCGAAACTGGTGGGAGTATGTCACGGTTTGGCAGCGTTCAGCTCGTCGTGTAACGGTTTCATTTCTGATCTTTTTGTTGTGGTGTCTTGTATCTTGTTTTCTGTCTCTTTTGAATCATCAGAGCGCTTATACTCTAGAATTCTTTATGGTTGCTGGGGAGAAAGACAGGGGAGGGCTGCTTTGGAAAGGATGCATGTTGCAAACTTTCACACAAAAAACATTCTTGGTCGTCTTTGGTGTATTTCTGTGCCTGACAAAGGGTGTCAAAAGTCTGCGCCCGACAAAAGATCGTCAAACATCACCAGGAAGAAAGATGTTGCTTTTGAAACCTGAAAGTGATTTGGGAATCAAAGCAACGCTCCAGGATGAGTTGGACAACATTTTGTTTACAGTCTAAAAATACATATATCGTTTTAGTAAAATGAGGGAATGAATAATTAAACCGTGCCCACGATTTTACTTAAAACGAAGTAAAACATGCTGTCATATAAGTCGTGGGAACGAATTGTTAATTCATGGCCACAACACCAACTAGCAGTTAAACAAGTGGTAATCTTTCTTAATTTTCCAATTCAAGATTTAGACTAATCCACCATTTTATGTAACTGACTTTAAAAAGTTAGGACCAGCCTTGAAGAAAAACAAATAGATGACTAACTCTGAAAAGTAAAAATGCAATGAGCGCAGATGAAATGATAATACAAGCTTTTGCGTTCCGCACCATTTTTAAAGGTCAGCAAAACATCGGGTTGAGGCTTCGTCCTCCATTGCGCCATTGAAAAGAGTCATGTGATCGTGGTTGGTGCCATTCGCCACCGTCGCTTATTTAATGGCGTGCGACTCACATTGACGGGAATATCCGATCTGTCCGCTTGCATGGCAGACGCAAATGCTCGTTTCTGATTCATATCAGATTTATTAGATTTAGGCCTGAAACCGACCTGAGAATATCGGAATCCATTTGTTCCTGGTTATACGTTCTTAGTTCATATCCGATCTGTGCCACGTGGGAGGAAAAAAATTTGGTCACATGAACCATGTAATGTAAATGCGGCCTAACATACCAAACACCTCGTGTTCTCCAACATTGCTCATTTTACGACAGTCGGCTTTGGCGCAAATTGCCTCTGAAAACGTACTTACAAGTGATAGAAGGCTATCGGAGACTTCTGCACCACATTATTAACGCCATGCTCAAAAACTTTCATACAATTTGTCGCCTGTCCGGAGCTGCGATATCAGTTTCAGGGTCACACCACAACAGGGTGCAGCGCTGAGTGGGCCTGTGAATAACTAAGAGTCTGATTGGGGATGACACTTCTTAGATGGGGACAAATGGGGGGCTGGGCCCTCGGCTTGCTTCCGCTGACCCTGACACAACTCCTTTTGTGGTGCTGCAAGGGGTGGGTCACCTGTGTTTTTTTTTTTAAGAGAACCAGATTAAAAGGTTAATGGATTCAGTTCAGAAGACCTGCCAATCCTTTACAGTGGGCACACCAGTGTGAGGACAGATTTGTTCGGCATATTGATGCAGGATGAGGATGTTTTTGAAGGTGCCTTTGCTGCCCCCTTTGGGCAAATGTGTGACATTACAAGCTCAATACATTGAGATGGGAGCAAGCAACAAATATACCACTACTTAATAAACAAGTGTATGCTACTTTTCTGGAAGTTCATAAGCAGCATACTTATCACTTGCAAAAATAGTATATTCTTTAAAGGTACCATGTCAACCATAGCTACAGTTAAAATGCCACATTTTCTACTTGTATTGATACTGCTGTCAACTTTTAATGAATTAATGAAACCTTCTTAACATCTTAATCTTAACAATGAACTTACTTGGTAAAGGCATCATTCCTCCAGTCTTCAGTGTCACATTATTCTAATATGCTGATTTGATTATCAAGAAACATTTCTAAATATTATAAGAATCTGGATGCTGTGTGTGTGTGTGAGAGAGAGAGTGAGTGTGTGGTCCCTTCCCTTAGTTATGGGGACAAGATGATGGGGAAAAAAAGATGGCAATATCCGAAATCGTTATCCTTGCAAAGTTTTCTGTGATGGCTAGTGATTGCATTGTGTCAGCGAATGTCCTCACAAAGATAGATGTGCAAGAAGTGGCCGCTTGGATAAAAGAACCAGAGTCAGTGACCAGAAACGATGTTCAGACTGTTCCAGTTTATGTCCAGCTGGCAACCTTCACCGCAGCGCATGGCTGACTGCAGTGCTGTGCTTTAGAAGTCATCATTTTACTAAAGGTCTGTATCTTCATTTACATGCAATGTAATAGTAGTAGTAGTATTGTTGTATTTAAAAGATGTTATAAGTGATATAAAGATATTCACAATTAATATGTTTTTTATTGCTGTAGTGTAATGATTCATTTGCATGATGGCTGAGTGTGAACTTCAAAGCAATGATTTAAAAAGAGTAACATAATGCATAATCTGAAAAGTTATATAAAGTTAATTAAATATTTTAAGTATACAAATTATATCATCAGATATTTTTAAAAGGGATACTGCCCACTTTAATGTAGCTAGTTAAGTTTTGCTAATTGTCACAATTTCCAAGGAAGATGAACAGTCTTTAATAAAGTATAGCAAACACAGGTAGATCCAAAGGTAATCGCAAACTAAACAGCACGTAGACAAACAATACCGGGCAATGAAGGACACCAACTGAGGGACTTAAATACACAATGATAATGAACTGAATGCAGACAGCTGTGCTCATTAAATAAATCACCATGACAACAGATAGTGGGAAACTAGGGCTGAATCTGAAATCGCCCCCTAAACCCGCAATCACTAGTCCCTACGTTAGTCCACTAATACAGTTCACTTGAAGGAGTGAATGAAAACGAGTGAGTGAATTCGGACAGCCATTGAGCGTACATCGGCGTACACTCATTATTGCGGTGCATTGTGGGATTGAATGAGTTCACTCGATAACGTCCACCATGCTTTCGGACACCGCTACAAATGGCTGTCCCCTTAAATAATGCCCCATTTGAGGGTATAGGGGGCAGTTTCGGATTCAGCCTAGAACAAAGGAAACTAAAGATGAACTAACTAAAAGTCCATGAAAATGAAACCAACTAAACATAAAGGTTACAGAACGCCCCCCTCCGGGAAGCGTTTGTGGTCCGACAACCAGCAGTGTAGCCGAAAGGTCTGTAGATCCTGGTAGAGCCAAAAAACTGAAGGGACCGGTTGACAACAAAGGCCCTGGAGGGCAGTGCAGAGGCGTAACCTCAAAAGTCTGCGGTACAGGCAGGGCAATTTCCAGCCAAGCTGGAGCCAGTGGGACGAGAAAGCATGCTGGTGCCAATGGGACGGTGGTCCCGGGTGGAGCCGAGGGAGGGAGGAGCCAAGGCGGAGTTGGAGCTAAGGACCTGGAGGTCTGAGGTGGAACACAGGAGTCGACAGACCTTGGCTGAGCTGGCGAACTAGAAGTCCGCGGTGGATACTAACAGGTAAGAGCCAATAGGGCACCATCGTAGGCGGGGTCGAGGGACCGACTAGCCTGGGCAGAGGAGGTGGGAAACAGAGGCAAGTTGGGTGTATTCTTAACAGCATAGCAGTCTCTGAGCTGGGTTTGGCCAGCGGACTGGGTGGAATTAACAGAGGAAGGCTGTCATCCTCATCTCTATTTCCCAGCTCTTCTCTATTTCCCACCGGCTCCACCGGCTAGAAGTCAGCACACACACCTGATCAGACTGGGCGACTACTTTCAGCTCCGGGACAGACGTGGCCTAACGCTCGGGCTCCGTTTTGGGCATTGGCGTTGGCTCAGGGTCCGTGACGGGCATCAGCGCGTTCTCCAGCTCTGCGGTGGGATCGGGCTCTGGCTCTGCAGTGGCCGTTAAAGCTGGCATCAGCTGAGGGTAGGAACACTCCAGACATCGGAGGATCGCCTCTCTCCACGTTCCTTCACTCATGTCAGGTCAAGGGGGGGATAATAATTGGCTCCAGTCCAATTCAGAGACTTTAGTGTCTCATCGTTAACGTCCGTTTTCACAGCCAGTTGACAGAATCGGGCATTGTACTCCAAGATAGAGAGATTGATAAACTGGGCTGCGATATATCTATTTTCTTCTCTTTTGGGTCCAGTATTCTGTCACAATTAGTTCCAAGGAAGAAGAAGGATTAAGTAGCAACAGTCATTAATAAAGTAAAGCAAACTACATAAACATAACTGTTACACTAGTAGCCTGCAGTGTAGCTAACTACTTTTTCAAAACAGTCGCTTGACTGTCATTGAACTACTTTTTATCATGAGTAGCTTGACAAGCTACATTTCCAAAGTAGCTTCCTGACATTGGTCCATGACAGTGTGATTGGCAAGATAGGACATTAGATCTCGCTTTGACCCAAGAGAATGTGTGAAACATAAAAAATCATAGTCCTTCACTCTGAAATAAATCGGAGAGAGGTGTCACTGTCCACCATTATCTTAGATCCAACCAACTGATTGATGCAGCGTGTTTTCAGCCTTGTCATCGGCTGCTTTAATTGAAGTCCAGCATTATTTACAGCCCGACTGACCCGGCAATCTGTGCAGTGTGTGAAAGCTGTTTTGAACTGCGACGCATGAATATTGCATACAAGTCGGCGTTCTACGATTTACAGTTTCCTTTGTTCTGATGGTGGCATCAACAACAACTGGGTTGTATTTCATCATCATAGATACATTTTTTGCAGATCTAACGAACTGTTTGATGGACTGCATTGATGCATGTGACAAAGTTTGTGTATGGGAGAGATGTTCAATGAGATTTTTTTTTTTAGAAGCAATACATCAAATCACCAGGAGCATCATATATGGCAAATGCACTACGAATGAACCGCATTCTCTGATAGCATGGTTATAGCACTTGGGTCTTTGATTTATATAATATATTTATATTAGAAAATTGTTATATGGATATTATTGAGCTCCAAACCTAAAGGAGTTATGCAAACATTTAACAGTACTCTGGTAGGCAGACAAAAGTATAAACATTTTCCAGATTATACATTTTTTATATATGGGTCTTTGTACAGTAATATATCGCAAGATGATCATCAAATTTGGGGTCTGTGGAATCAAAAATTAAATAAATAAATATACAATTATTAATTAATGTAGGTTTTTTTTAGCATGAGGATCATCAAATTTGGGGCCTGTGGAATCTAAAAATAAAAAATATATATAAATATGATGTCATATTTTTGGCCATATTTTTGGGTGGAATTATTCAAACATATAACAGTATTATAATAATATAGAAAAGGAACAAATATATAGATTTTTGTTTGAGTTTTTTTAATTTATATAGGATTATAGGGTTGTGAGAATATTTTTATTTTTGTAAAAATGGGTCTTTATACATAAAAATATTATATTTATATTTTAGGGACAGGGCCCCTTGCAAGAGGATCGTTATATTGAGGGTTTGTGACATCAAAAAGTTAGGATTTATGATAGGATTTATGAATGTTAGTGAAGTGATGCAACTGGCATTGGTAAGTCACTTGACATGGCGGTTGTAGTATGTCCAAATTTCATACTTTTTTAACAATCCCGAAGTAAATTCAAATGTAGCACCTACTCAGACAGTATGTGATTTCAGACGCACCCCCGGTCTTTGATCTTAGCGCGTGGATGGGATTATCCCAGAATGCTCCAGTTGGATTTTCAGATAAAAGCATCTGTCAAGGAACCACAAATTGTATCCCATCATTGAATTTCAGTAATCTGGTCAGTCTTGGTAAAAAAAAAATGGAAACTGTCCCCGGTGGCGTGTTTGGGAGTGCTATTACTTTTTTGAAAGGGATTTTGTGTCATATCTCCGATAACAGTCCTTTGCTGGAATTGCAGATTGCCCTTTTGAAGAATTGAATTGAGTCAGTAAGAAGAATGGGGTTTTTTCTTCCCTTTTTTTTCCCCCTTTCTTCTTGAGAAAACACTGGAGGACCACTACTGCAAGACTTCAAGAGATTCTTGATTACACTATTCATTTTCATTATTTTGGGACTCTCCATATGTGGAACTTACCAGAAAACATTGAGCCTTCATTGAATGGACACACTAAGGTGAATCTGAGTTTTGCTGATTTAAATTAAATTAAAAACTTTTAAAAACACATTTTTACAGTCACCTTTTGTATGGTAGTTTTTACGTTAGAAAAAAATGTCAAATGGGATGTGACCTGGAGATTCACAGATTCACCTGAAAACAGACAAAAACAGAGTAGCATAATAGCCATGTGTTTGTTTGTTTGTTTGCTTGCTTGAGTTTGAAGAACTTTATATCTATTCAGCTACTTGAGCCCACCACTGTTTTGAGATCAGGCCCAAAACTTGATTTTGCACTATCTTGGGAGATATGAGTGGAAGAGAGAGAGGAAGGCTGACAGTGTGGAAATGTATTGAGGATCTATTCTTCTCTCCACTCCCTATAGTTAAACCCAGAGAAAAGCTTTGATTTCCCCTGAGAGAAGAGACAGAAGAACACACACACACACCCTTCTGTCCCAGTTTATGTCCTCCGTGCAAGATGTGGTCCGCTGCCTTTACGACAGTATTGACAGTGACTATGTGAAGTGAATGATCTTGGGGTGGAAGTAACACAAAATGTTTTTAAAAGTCATCCATGTGCAAACAGAAAATACATGTAAGCAATACAATATTTTTCATTTTAAAATATAATAAATAGGCCTGTTCGATACCAAGAACGATAACTATAAAGGTTACTATAATATCAGCATCCACACCAGGACGAAATCATTCTGTGTATTCTAAGCACGCGCTTCAGTTTTGGCGTCTGCCGCTTTAAATGCTCGTGCTCTTTAAAGCAGGATGGATTGTGATTGGCTCTCAGTGTCAGCTATTCTTTTATACTCAAAATAATTAGAACTTTGTCTTTATCGTTATATTTACCATCATTGGTTTGAAAGGGCTTTAGTCCACCCTGTTGTCGAACATGCTAGACCATTACAGGGCGTGAATATAAAATCTAAATAGCTTTAGATGTGTGATGTGAAACTGTAGGTCATTGGCTTACCTTGAATTATAAATTAATTGTAACATATATTTTAAATTGAATTACTTTCCTGTTACATTGTCAATGCAGACAATCACATGGGATTGTTTAAGTATAGGTTTTTCAGATGTATTCCAAGTATTAGTGTCAGTCTGCAAACGCTGAAAATGCATACATGAATGGATTAATGATAATAATAATTAATGAATTCATGCTCTTTTTTTTTCAGGGAGAAAAATATGCATGCAGAAAATGAACCAATGACTTCTTATAGTGGAGTGGCATAATGGTTAAAGATCTGGACTGAAAGCCAAAAAGGTTTGAAGTACACACCTTGAGCAGGGCACTTAATAAAAGCATCTGCCAAATTATTATTTTGTCATTCGTCAAACTTTGAGGCGTTTTGAGTGTACATTTTTAGACATGACCAGCAGATGGAGCTCATGTAAAATATAAATTACTTCACGAGGACAGTATCTTTCTCCACGTCTAATATTCATTACATGCTAACTAACATGTTTTCCTATATAATTAATCATACAAGTATTCTCGTATCAAGAGGGAAATATAATGTATATGGAAAATAAATATGCAAAATAACTTTAAATCAATTCTTTCTGCAATTCTTTCTGCTTTCTGCAATTTATTACAAAACAGTACAAAACTACACTGTAAAATATTTTGTTAGATAGCCTAAAAATATACTTCATGTTTTAAAAAAAGTCATGTCAAAAAAAAAAAAAAGATGTAATATGACGTAACGACATTAAAGGGTCTGATCAGACAGAAATAGTTCCTTAGTAACAACTGCACATTTTAATATTAAACATTGTACAATAATTTAAATAAGCTCATGAAAAAAAAACATTTAAATATAGTTTAAATACTGCTTGGAGTAAAGTTACATTCAGTGTTTCAGTCATACAGCAAGTGAATTCTATAACGAAACCGTCTTTGTCGACAACATCTGCGTCTGCGGTTACTGGCAGCCGGCTGTGTTTTCTGCTCTTCTGTGATTTCCCATTCACTGCATGAGGCCAGCTCTCAAATCCCAGGATTCTGATTGGGCAGTGCCGGGTCATGTGACAGGATGGAATTCCACTTGCAGGGTCTCTGGAGTTTCCAAATCCCCCGTTCTGTTCTCCCTTGCTCTTCCATACTTTCATTTCTGGCTTTATGCTTTTTGTGTCATTGGGCAATTCGACATCTTAAAAGTGTCTGTGTTATTGGTGTTCTCTCTGTTGCAAAAATCACAAACAAAAAGTCACATTAATCTAATGCATAATAGGCTATATGAAATGTAGGCTACTATATGTGAACATTAGCTTGAGAATTGTCTTAAAGAGCATTGACATTAACTTTGGTATGATCTCTAGTTATTCTTAAGTATACCGTCATGTTTAGGGTATATATGATAACACTTTACAAGAAGGTTTCTTTAGGTAACATTAGTTAATTAACATGAACTAAGAAATTAAATGTTAAAATCAAAAGTTTTATTTGTTAACATTAGTTAATGCACTTCTTTACAAACAATGAACAGCTGTATTTTTATTAACTAACATTAACGACAATTGTACTGCTCATTGTTAGTTAATACATTAACTAATGGTAACAAATTAGACCTTATTGCAAAGTGTTACAGAGTATATTTGGTCCCATTAGATTAGTGTGGCAAATATTGTCTGGTATTATTCAATTATTACAGATTAAAAACAAAGTGACTTGATAAAAATATCTGTACCTCTTCCAGCAAGACTGCAGGTTCTTTCCTTGCAATGTGTTTGGATCCAAGCAGCGCTCGATGACTTTACTTGAATTATTCGCTTGTTTTAGTTTCAGTCTGCAAACATTGAAAACACATCAAATTAATACGATTCAGTCTATGATATTGTCAACAAAGTTAATATGTGTATCCCTATGTGTGTCTACTTAGCAACTGTGTGAAATGCAAGGTAATTTATGGCATTCTATTTAATTTGATTGGAGATTTAAAAACACCTTGTCTTAATTATGCAACAAGCAAAATACATTACATATACATACACTGCATATAATATGTTTAATATCACATGCATAAATTATGTTTCATCACATGCAGGTTATCAGATTGACACTTACATGATTTCTACTTTGTCGCAGTATGGCCTAATGGGTAAAATGGAGAACTCTTCAATAGTGTCCTTTCGGAGACCTTTCTTCAAAGTTTCCACACACCAGCATCTGTCCCGTACGTCAGCTAGAACTGTTAGGGAATGACATTGAAAGATTAACTTAAAATGCATGATTCTGATTCTGCACACAAAAAAATCACCCTGGCTGATGTTTAAACAAAGCAAGCGCATTAAACCGTTATTGTCTTACCTCCACTCAGCTGAATACACACCACCGCGAGGAGCACCAGAGGAAGGACTTTGGGTAAAAATGCCATAACTTGTTTGCTAGTGGAAAAAAATCGATAAGTAATGCAAAGATCAACTCCAATGCTTTGATGAGCTTTCAAAGAAAGTAGCAAGTGCTGCTGGAGCTGAAGTGAAAGTGTGAGGAGTGAAGCCTCTCCTCTGGGTTTTATAGGCCATTGAGAGGGAATCCCACTCCCACATCATTTCCAGGCAGTCATGCAATTTACTAAACCGGAATTTCCAAAGTACTGCCTGTTGGAGCAAGGAGTGAGAGAAAGTGATAGAAAGAAGAGGAGGGAGGAGGGGGGATTGAGTGAAAACGCAGTTCCAAATAAATGTAGGATAGAAATAAAATGATGACTTTTTGACTAGCAAAGTTAGATTAGACAAAATTATTGATTATAGATTTACAGAATGTATATAATATATACTTCTTAATGCTGCATTATTTATTTTGTTAGTCATATATGTTACCTGAATACATTTGGTCACGCCAATGAAATTTTCAAAAAAAGCAATGATTCAACATATAGCGGATAACATTCAGTAGCATAATGACGCATATCAGTGTCAGCGCATGCAAACACATGTGAACACTGCTGCTATCTGACATGTTGAGGCCGATACCTCATAATCGTGATGTCTGACAGAAGCCATATGCCTTTGGGATTTTTGGGAGATTTTGGGGTCATTTCCCCAATTACATTAAATGCAAACTGCACATACCATATGGGAATACATTTAGTCCAGAACTTTATCTCACTCTATATACGTCAGATGCTTCATATATTGAACCTTTTAGGGGTTTCCATCATGGGATCATTTTATGGATTTAGTTTTAATAAATGTTGGAGGTAACGCGAATTGTGTAATTAGATTACTTTTTTTAAGTAACTATAAAGTAATTAACTCATATATCTGAGTTACATTTTCAATTAAGTAATGCAAGTTACTTTGTTTTCCCATGTATTGAGTGACAGCTCTCCTGTCCTCATGTCGAGAGAAATCGTGAGTAAGTGCAGAGGTGTTGTGTGCGCTCTGTGAACATGATGCTATTGTAGTTCTAGACTAAATGTGAGCAGGCATTTACTCATCTAAAAAAATCCAATTCAACTACTAAGTAAAGATGACTTTAGATACACATCACATTGTCACATTTGCTGTGTATATAATCCACAAGATGAAAGGAATTAAAGCAAAAGGGGTTTTAATGAACAGTAACATACTAGCATAACACTATCAACACCAACGCAAGACCAAGGACTGAAGAAATTGAGGTCTTAAATACACAGGAATGGCAATCAACAGAACAACGAATAGGTGGGGACTAATAATCAGGACCAAGGAACCATAATAACAAAGAAGTGGTGGGAAAACTATGTCAAACCTAAACACAGGGAAAAGGAACTAAAGCAAAACAGAATCTACATGTGACACATTTGTGTTTTAATTTAAAGAGTGTTGAACTTTGTTCTCTTGCATCTTATTCTTCTGTGATCCAGAATGGCGGCGCAGCTGAAAGGTTTTTTTTGAACGGCGCCCTCTACTGTACAGGCGTGGATGTGCATTTTCTTCAGCCTGAGGCTTATTCATTTAATTTTTTTTGTGAAAGGGCCTTTACATTTACAAAAAAAATATAACTTGTTTTTAAAAAACGTACAAGCCCAGCCTAGATGAGAAAAAGTGACACAAAAGTAATATAACATTATTTTTCATAAAAAGTTACTTTTTAAGGGAGTAATGCAATACTGTAACACATTACTTTTTAAAGTAACTTTCCCCAACACTGGTATTAATACGTTTTCATTTAATTCCTTCAATTAAATTTTTTATTTATTTAAATTGTATGTTTAATTCATAAAATGTAATTAAAATTGTATGAATTCAATTAAATGATTGCATAATTCTTTCATGTATTATGCAATCACCAATCCTGCTCCTGCCGATCGACTGTCCTGCACAGTTCATCTCAACCCTAATCATCAAACACATGCCTTTCATTTTCAAGTGGTCCTAAAGACCATAATTGGTTGCTTCCATAGACAGTATAAGAAGTGGACAGAACTCAGTTGAGACAGTTGAAGCCCAATTTTAGCGAAGAGTTCTTTGGCGTGAGTGAGCAGGAGTAAGTATTCTAATTATTAATTTGTATAGTATAGCTTTTATAGACTCATTATCTATGGGCTTCTCCCTTGACGGGACGTCCCCCCCGATTGCCTGCGAGCTTCTCCTCCTGTCTGTACGGTAGTTTCTGTACAGCGCGACAGAGAGTCGAGGGGTTATGACGCAATCGTTAGCCTATTTTTACAAAAAACTGTTTCTACGGGGCCATAATGTAACATAGAAGGTAATGGAGCCCTTTATACATTGTCGTGTTTCTTTAGAAATAAATAATGGACAAATGGAGTCTTTAAACGCCTCAGATGTAAAGTTATTCGCTGTCAAAGTGACGCCAAAATGAATGGGAGTCAATGGAAATGCTAACGCAAGTGAAGTTCTGCTACAAGATGGCGGCACCCGGCCGGCTTCAACTTCCGGTCGATGGCAACTTTTTGGTTGCTTCAGGTGTGTTTAATTCGCCTTTGGCTAAGCCCCGTCCCCCTTAGTTACTGTTGGTACGTCCGACAAACAAACTTCTTCTGGGCTCTGGTATCAACATGGGTTATGCTTTGACAGCTCTTCCTGCTGAAATTTTATCAAACTTTTATAAAGCACCAAATAAAGTGTCCGATAGAAGTAGGCAAAAGGGGCTGCAATATACGTCCGAAGGCTATATTCACGACATACAGGTGAAACGCAAGGAACAACAAGGCATCCAAATAGAGCAATAGCATGCCGGTCACAGTCAAAAAATGAAGCACCGCATATCCTACTAATCGAGACGGAGGCTGGGACTAACAATATGAAGGTGCAACACTGTTCATGCAAAGCTGGGTAGGTCTCTATTCACTTCTATAATCGTTATTACGAAGCAAATGGGCTACGCGAGTATAACGTTGTATTTATTAGCAGCGTGTGCTAGACGACACTTGTCAGGATTTGACTTCGGTTTTGGGAAGGGGAAAAACGGACACCCCCCTCCAACCTCTCTGGGAAAGGCATATCTGTGTTACAAATGCCCCAGGCACAACCTTTAACCATATTTTTGATAAAACTACGACGGTAATAGCCTGCCGAGATACAAAAATATGAGACGCCTGTGTTAAAGTCAATGGAGCGCTGTGAAAAAGTGTCGGACCTCTGTGGGAGCTCGTTCTTGGCCAATCTACATTCTAGGGTGTGGCTTAGCCAAAGGCGAATTAGGGTTGGAGATGAACTGTGCAGGACAGTCGATGGCAGGAGCAGGATGGGGGACCCCTGATTTAAGACATTTCTCCTTATATAGAACCTTTCTAGTATAAACACAGTTTATGTCAGAACCACACAGTTTGGACACTACTGACTTCCATTTTATGGACTAAAACATATTTATCAAAATATCTTCTTTTATGTTCCACAGAAAAATTGAAATCATACAGGTTTGGAATGACATGGGCTAATGTTAATTTACTAACAGTACTAACCTCATTGAAGAATAATGTTTAGTTTCGCCAATGTTATGTGCTATCTATAGTACTTCAAAAAATATTACACATGATATTTTTTAGTCGTTTTTAAGGCTTGATTTCTTTAATGGAACCACCTGAATGAATCGTGTAAAATGCCCTTAGTTTATGACACAATGAGTTTAATATTTTTACTGAATTATGCTTTTTTATTTTAAGTTGACTCTCAAATGTGTGTGATGTTGAGTGGACTGAAATGACCTGTTTGTGTGTGACTTTGATTCACGTTGCACGATTACACAGCACAACTTGTTACTGCAAAGCTATCGCTCATTAAACAAAGCAACATGCTTTATAATACGAGTACTGGCAGTTATCCACAACATAACCATGAGCTCTGCTCTTCTGTACAATGGTACTTCAAAATAACAGAAACTCTTTCAAATGTCAAACATAACTCCTCATCATTAAACATTAACAGATGTTTTACTTCACTCAAAAACACATAAAATAACACTTCATTCCAATGTTTACTCTCTACAAAGCATGCTGGGAACTAACAATGGTGTCTCTAAATAAAACTGCATAATTGAACTAATTATGCCTTCTTTCCTTCATTTTATCAGCTTAATCGGTTCCTCAATTCAAGCCTCAAAACTGCTTAAGTTTCTTTTCTTTTTTTTTAAATAGGAAAATGTATCTCTTGGTTTTTATTAGTGCAATGTTCTCGATATTTTCTATACAACACTGGACCACAATTTCCTTAATAAATATGCACATTATTTTTAATTATCACCTTCATTTTTTTTTTTTATTAAAATGACAAGACCCATGATTCATTTTTTACACTGCAGCGAAGAATGTCCACCAGTGAAAGCTAACGCAAGATTTAGACCACGCTTTGAGAAAGCGTGATGAGTAAGTTGTTTTGACCCATTTTCAATGGATGAAGCAAGAGACAGGAATGCAGAGAGAGAAAGCACATGTTGTCTTAAATTACTGTAATTTTCCTTTACACCGTTTACCACTTTTCACTTGTCAACTGTTATGTATATGTATTTAGTGGTTTAAATATTTGTTATCAATTTCATGCTTTCTTGCTGAATATATGTAATTCTTTCAACAACAACAAAAAGACCCCAAACTTTTGAACGTTAGTGGAATGAATCTAAACTGAACCAAGCTAAAACCTGATTTATCACTCATCCCATCATGCATCATCGCAATAATACACATCTACCTGTCCATCGAAGAATTTCCCACGGCAGCGTTGAAACTGTTTCGCATTGGATGTGGGAGTGTGAGAGTGGTGAAAGGATATGAGTTGGAACGAGAAAGGTTTTAAAGGTTCAATGCCTGTTCCGTTAGATGGTTTTATTGAGCGTTAGATAAGTGCCAATGGTGAATTGTTTATTAGGGGGAAAAAACTACATAGCTCACTTTTTAATTGCATAGAGAGACTTGTTGCAGACATCAGTCAACTTTTGCAGAGTCACTCTGAAATAAGCAAACACTTCAAATTGTTCATACGTTAATAAGATCAAGATTCTCCGAACTTAGGAAGGAGGATACGCCGTTCCCACATAAAAAAAAAATCAGGAACTGGGAAGAACGCCATTCTCGGGAAGTCATAATCAACTCATTCACCCAGTATGCAGACTGGTTATCATTGTGTGGGCTAAAAATCCCCTTACCAGTGAAGCAGAGAATTCAGAAAAGCAAATTGAGGCATACATAAACTATGGGGGAAAAAAATAAGAAGACATGAATAAAGATTGTGAAATAGCTTGGCTGTCTAACTGCTCTCTCTGACCATTGAACTCTATGATAGCAATCTTATGTTTACATTATCGGTATACTTCATCCACACACAGAGCTCTCTGCTTTCACAGTGTGTGTTGAAGTGATTCAGTCCAGAATGATTGTGCAAGTTTTGTCAATCTGCCTGGCAGCAACACCACATTCTTTTTTGGTTAAATAAATCATGGCCAGTGTGTCTGAGAACTACAGTGGCTTAGGGGAAATCGAAACCTAACTAGTTTGTGTTTAGTAAAACATGCTGACTGTAATTGCTTTCTTCTGTTGCTCTTTTTTCCTGCATTTAGTGCATAGTCATTTTATGCTAAATGATCATATTATTTGTATTATTATTATTTTACTTTCATTAATATAGTCTACAGTTCATTTAACTGCACATTTACATTTGTGATAGCGTATGCTTCAAGCACTGGTCATGTTGTCACAATGGAAATCTGCTATTAAATGGCAAAATTTAAACAGTAAAATTACATATCTTTTCAAATGTAATTTATTCCAGTAATGCAAAGCTGAATTTTCAGCATCATTCCATTCCTCCAGTCTTCAGTGTCACGTGATCCTTCAGAAATCATTCCAATATGATGATTTGATGCTCAAGAAACATTTCTAAAAATTAGTTGTGCTGCTTACTATTTTTGTGAATATATATATATATATAATTTAAAAAAAATCTGGATTCTTTTGATATCAGAGATATTAAAAATATAGACTTTAATGCATCAAAATTGTATGCAATAAAAATATTAATTTCTTAAAATCTTACTAATCATAAACTTTGAACAGTAGTGTATTTATATACAGTATCGTATATATATAGAGTATAGTATAGTATTCATGAAACAACAAAAATGGAAAAGGTAACAAAATGTTCAACCATTTGGCTAACAGAATGGTATTTGATTTACAACCTGATATTAATGAAACCTATATTATAGTTGTTGGGATGCATCCCTTGTGACAGCTAGCCCCCATTTCTGCTCAAAAAAATCACAAGATTTAATATAAAGATTTAATTTATGTCCCTGAAGCCAAATACTATGTTCGGAAAAGATATGACACCTTCTATGGAGCCCCTAAAGGGACATGGTGATGGAAAAATATATATTTCAATGCTTTTGCATTTTTTCGCAATTATATAGTTGGGACCCAACTATATAATTGCGAAAAAATGCAAAAGCATTGAAATATATATTTCAAAACTGTTGGGTAATTATATTGTATAAAATGTGCGGGCATCATGAAGCCGGAATCAATATTGCGGGGTATTGAAATCACTTTTGAATGCACACTCGCTTTTTACTTTCACTTTCTAATTTGCGATCTCGTGTGCTCTGTGTATAGCAGTGGTACTGACCACACACATTTCACAAGATAAAATATTTGTCAATTATGCTCAGGATCTGTTGCGCACCAAATCCTCCGACATCGTCCTGTCAGTCATCTCTCCTTACTATCTTCATGTGATAACTGAAATCTGATGTAATGTAATGTAACCGACTACCGCAGCAAGCCTAACCATGTCCCTTTAGGGCCTCCGTAGAATGCATTATTCATTTTCCGTGCCTTTCCAAAACCGGATATAAGCTTCGAGCACATCCCTATTAAAATTAAAATAATTCATTGCAACCGTTATGATTATTGCAGCACATTCATGAGGCTGTGACTACTCCTCATATCATGCACACGTCTTCCGGTCTGGTCTGAGCGAGTGTCGCCCCGCCGTGTTGTGCTTGTGCGAACAGCCAGTCCAGAGGCTCCTGATTTGAACTGTCCGGGCCTTTTGAGTCTGTCAAGGTTAGTGATTCGCTGTCAGGCCCATTGAGAGCCCAGGGCTTGCGTGCCAGTGACATGCTGGGATATTTGGCCATGCGTAGGGGTGGCAGACGGGAGCCCTGAAGGGGCCCGCTGAGAGGGTAGGTCGGATGGGACAGCTCTCGTATGGAGTCCATGTACTCGTCCAGACTCTGCTGAAGCTCGCTTTCCTGGAGCTCTGCGATCGTAGGGAGAAGATCCACAGAGGTCAGCCGCCTCCTGGGCTTCATGCTGGAACTGAGAGAGCGTGTCAAATAAACACTGGATTCAAGCCTGGTTTATTACAATTTCATTACTATAAAAATTAAACCATGAGAAGAACGTGTTTATAACATTCCTCTAACATTAGTATTTCGTTTCCTGAGATCAGCTGTGAATGGAAGAGTAACCGTATCATCAGGAGGTTTATTTGAAATGTTCCAGGCTGTTAGGATTTCCAGGCCTGTTATCATTGTGTTTAGCTGTTTTTGTGTAAGTTTGATTTTGCCACATTAGCCGTGTTTCCAGCGAAATTATACGGAACAATTTGTCCCAGGAAAATCATTGTTGGTTTGAATAGCAAACAACTGTTACTGCACGCACTGCAACAGACTTTTAAAAATGGTGGTTGAAATGAAATGCTGCATGGAATCAACCAATCAAAATGCGCCATTAACTCAACCAATCAGCATGTTCAGCGCCCAAGTCCCACCCCTGAAAATTCCTGAACTTTGAAAAATTACTACCTCACGAGCAGGGACTTTCTGAGGGGGAAATGTTTACCCGGAACTTCATTTAGACCCTGGCTCCTGCGGTGGAAACACAGAGTACCACCCCAAAGTCCCTAGTTCCTGGGGGAAGTTCCTGCGGTGGAAACGCGGCTATTTTCTCTTTAATCAACTGCTAACATTAGGGGAGACCAGGAGCGGCTGTAACAGACTAAATTCATTTAGTCCCAAACCAGCCCGAGTGATTTTAACATTTAATCAGCACATGCTCACTAAAGTAAAGTCTTTATGCAAGAAGACAAAGAATGATTTTTATGGACATTTTGGATGTCCACTTTTTTTCCCCCTGCTATTTAAAGTTAAAATACCTTTGAATTTTAAATAATAAGGATTTTATCTCTTGGTTAACTGTTATGAATGACAGATTTATTATGGAATAAAAATTGTATGGCATCTGAATTTTTTTAATTGGTATTTAACAATTTAAGACAATTTAAGTCTAGTTTAAGACAATATGAAAATTTAAATTGATCATCCATACTGTTAATTGTATAATGTGTGTGTGGGTACTGTTAATTGTATTGCGTGTGTGTGTTTAGATATGTACACATTTTTAACATGATACATGTATTATAGTTTTGCTTACATGTTTTTAAATGAAAGTAAATATTTTTTATATTTATAAAATAATTACTATTTGTTTAAATCAATATGTATTCTGTGTCTGGGTCTTCTCTATTGTCAAAATAATAACACTGTAAAAAAAATTATATGATCAATAAGTTATGACAACACATGTTTTTACATTGCTTTAACTCATCAAAATAAGATTCAACTCATTGTTTTAAGTCAATTTAATGTCATTTAAGTTGCAATGACATAAACGTTAAAGTTGATAGTACTTAAAAAAAATTAAGGCAGGAACTTTTTTTTACAGAGAAATAAAATATCTTAAAATGTATAATCGTATACTATATACAGTACTAGTCAAAGGTTTTGGAAACATTGGCATTTTTATTGTTTTTGAAAGTATCTTACGCTCCTTAAGCCTGCATTTATTTGGTCAAAAATACAGAAAAAAACAGTAATATTGTGAAATACTTTTACAATTTAAAATAATAAAATATTTTAATATACTTTAAAATTCAATTTATTTCTGTGATCCAAAGCTGAATTTTCAGCATCATTACTCCAGTCTTCAGTGTCACATGATCCATCAGATATTATTCTAATATGCATTCTAATGTATAATCTTACACTACAACAATAAAAAATATATACTAGAGGTTAAGTTGTCTGGTGGAGAATAATTCCTTGTAAAGGCTCACCTGTATGTATATCTTCTTGAGTGTGTTTGTCCAGATCTCTGCCCAGAAGAGCAGCTTCACACGCAGGACAGTGTGTCTTGTGTTCTGCTGAGGATTTTACACACAGCCTAGTTAGTGACTTTAAATCCTCTGGCATCCAGAGCATATGTACTAAAAATAAGCAAAGGAAACCCATGGCTTTAGTGTGTGTGTGTGTTATTTTGGTTGTATTTTTAACAATTCTTACCTGCATGTTATACAACCCTCTGATTCATATTTTACATTATATAGCACTTATATAATTTGTTTTTGTATGATATTCGCTTCTCTGATTTTGCATTCCACTCCACTTCATAAAGTACAAGAAGTGTTGTGCAGTATTTGTTGAGTCTTTCATCTTTAGTTTTGAATAGTAATGCATGTTTTGAGTCTTTTTCTTTGACATTTGACTGAACTACTCTTGACTCCTAGTTAGACTAGTTCTAGGTTTAACAAAAAAGATGGAATATTTCCATTGTTCTTCATGATTCACTGAAGATGATTGCGAAACTCACTCCTGAATTTGTGCCATCTCTATTTCATCATCTAGACATATTCCCACAGAGCAAACAACAGATCCTTGGTTCGGATGATTAAAAAAGACACATGACTGTCAAGTATTAGAGTCACCGCTATATTCCTTCAGGGTTTTAATAATACATGTTATAACATGTAGTTCAGGTTACTGTGTGCATTAAAAGACTTAGTTCTCACACCTACGACTGAGAGAAAACATTTTAGTAATGAGCATTTGATCCTTGCATGTGACATTTGCAATTACAATATGAGAGACACAATCAACATGAAAGGGTCTGCATTTCCATGTAATAATCGCCTTAAAAAACTATGAAAAGAATGTGAATTAATGAAAAGAATGAAATTATGTGAATGACTAGGGATGTTTTTGACTAGGGATGTTTTTGCCTGGAAAATCAAAAGTCAGTGACGGTTACGCGCGCTCCCGAGAGTCTCTCTTCTGGTCCATGACCTTGTCTGATGTCCATGATGACACATGAAACAAATACTTATAGCCTACAGTGTTCAGGCCGAGAGATTGTATATTATGTACTGCAATGTCAATGTGTCATGAAAAGAAAATATATTCATTCAAACTATATTCATATAGCCAAAACTAGCCTATATAGCCAAGTCTCAAATCTAATTAATCAATCAAACTATCTTAACAGTGTGATTTTAATACCTCATCTGTCGACATGATGCAGGTGAATTGCAGAGCTGGAGCAAACATATCCAAATCGCTACGATCAGATGCTTTCTTTGTCGTTTTCTCACGGCATGCAGTCATTTTTGTTGTATGGCTATTTTTATTTAGAGAGTGCAGCACATACACATTCATCTGGACGTCAGCAGCGTGGACGGCGCCGATATGTTAATAGGGCTTGGGCGCCGCGTTGCATTCCGGGACGTGGCGGCCATGTTGACAGCTTTGCGAATGTAAAAACACAGCAAGTCGAACAAGGAGAAGCAGCAGAGTTGGGAGAAAGTAAGTTAGAAATATGTTAAAATCCCTAAAAGGATGCTGAATTTACCGGCATACGTTTAATAGGGAAACCAGGGACCGGTATGTGGACAAAACCGGTACTTTTAACGGTTTGGATCCATTTGAAATTTCCAACAAACAGTGGGAGCACAGTAACTTAATCCGGACAAAGGTAAACTAAAACTGCACTCCACCTAGCTGCTAGTTTAGTAACAGTTATAGTGCTAACAACCATTCACACATGTAACGTACTTTTAACTGTGTTCAAAAGTGTAGATAGTAGCCGTTTTAAGCAAAACTTAAGTTAGTAAGCTAAACGATGCTTAAAGCAAGGGGGTAGCAACAGGACAACAGTACAGAGACTGACAGGTCCGATTGAAGGGCTAATGTTAATGTTATGAGAATATTAAAATACGTGATATTTTACAGGAAAATACTAAAACGGGAAGACAGCGGGAAAAGAGCTCAAATACATGAGAAACCCGGAAAAAAACGGGAGGGTTGACAGCTAACGTTACTAACTACACTTTTGAAACACATAGTTAAACATACATGTGTGAATGATTGTTAGCACTAACAGTTACTAAACTAGCAGCTAGGTGGAGCGCATCTTAACGTTACCTTTGTCCGAATTACTGTGTTCCCACTGTTTGCCGACTCTTTGTTGGAAATTTCATATGGATCAAAACCGTTAAAAGTGCCGGTTTTGTCCACATATCGGTCTCTGGCTTCCCCATTTAACATATTCCAGTAAATTCCACATCCTTTTAGGGATTTTAACATATTTTTTCTTTTCTTTATCCCAACTCTGCTGCTTCTCCTCGTTCGACTTGCTGTATGTTTACATGCGCGAAGCTGTCAACATGGCCGCCACGCCAGTAATGACGTCACGACGCCCAAGCCCTATTAACAGGAGATTTAAAGGTATTTCAAACTTGTTTTACTTTTAAGCAAAAAACGAAAAATAACTTCGCGACTTGTCACGTTCAATATCTTGTAAGTTACGTGTGCACGCGAGCGAGCACGTGCAATAAATTGCTGGCTGCTGTTCACTTAACGGCCACTGGTGTCGCTAATAACAAGGGTTTCTGAATTCTATTGTCACTGCTCATGGTCTTCAGGAAAACGTGAATGCAATTAAGCCTACTCAAAACTCATGATCATTTTATCCAGTGTGTTATTTATTGGTATTTATGTTGACTTATAATATAACAAATTCAACTACATTTAACTTATATTTTTACATTTCTCTCAATCTCTATATCTGCGATTATTATAGGGTTGTCATTTGATAAAAACAAACAAAAAAATCAGCTCTTGAAAACACATCTATACTGTTATACTGTTTTATACGATTAATTGTGCTAAATTAACACTTTTAGCCAGAGACTGTTAATTTAATATACTTACATTCATTTTTTTTAATTTTAAAAATTTTTTATTTATTATTGTAATAATTATAACTGAGTATTGTAGTTTATTTGCAAGCTTTTTAAATGCATTCTGTTGAACTGGAAGTTCTGAGTCAGAAATGAGACCGGAAAAGGAAACAAGTTCTTGATTAGACCATTCATGAAGAAGACACTCAAAGTACTTCAGGGATGATATGGAGAAATATTCTGTAACAGGAAAGGAAGCAGCCCGATGATTAATGCATGACACCCGGTACTGACATCACTAAAGACATGACGTCACTCGACATGCTTAGACCATATTAAGACCTTTCACTGTGACTGTGTCTTGGTTCTGGTAAAGGATCACGAGACATGGGAGGAATTCGAATTCCTGAAATTCTGTGGAAATGCACTGACCTCAAGTCTCTAATGCTCCTCCATAAAGGTAGATTATGAGGATGCCAGCGGGTGTGCAGACATTTTCGGACTGAACACTTGTGGTGATTTACAGCTGACCGTAGTGCTCATATTGCTTCTCTTTATTGTAAGGAAGGCTCTAAGGAAGTGTTAAAAATGTTTCATGGAAAGCTTGTTCAACACACACTCACAAGGAAAAGTTTACTCAGGCTTGTCACTTTATATGCTCAGATTTGGTTTCGTTTTCTATCAGTCTGTTTAGTCACCTGTTTGTTTTCCTTAGTTATCCTTCTCCCGCCGCTAATCAGTTTCCACAGTATTCATTTGTTCATCTCAGCTGTTCATAATTTAGTTAATCACCATGTGTATTAAGTTCCTCGCCTTCACCTTGTTGGTGTTTGTGCATGGCACACTGTTTAGAGTTGTTGGCTTATGTTTAATAAAGACTGTTGTTATTTATACCTTTTTCTTCATCATTGGACTTAAACCGTTACAATACTACTGTTCTGAATCACTAAAACGTCACTCTCATGCCGATGTTCAAATGTATTAAATCTAGAGAATTCAAGGCTAAGTGTTTAGGGTTGAAATTAAACATCTTGGTTTTATTTTTAAGACTGACGCCTATATAATATAACAATAACATAACATAATATAACATAATCGCTTGATAGGTTGCTGGGATGGAACCAATATCATTTAATATTATTTAAAAGAATTGTAAGAACAAAAGTGGCAGAAGCCTGGTATTTCCAAAAGAAGTTAATGAGTAAACCAACTTTTTAGATACAATACCGATAAAATTCAGATACAACAGTTGCATTTCTCTGAACTCATACTGTCGTTCCAGCCTGATCTCACGGCATTTCGTACGAATTTTACGAGGTGGCTAATTCGTACGAATTCATACGACCTCACTCGTACGAATTAGTAAGTTTTTTGCTAATTCGTACATATTTTACGAGTTACCAAATACCCCTAAGTAGTGACTGACCCCGCCCCTAAACCTACCCATCACGTGGGTTTAGACGAATCGTACGAATTCATACAAATCCACCTTTTAATCACTCGTACGAATTTGTACGAATTGGTCGTGAGATAGCGTTGGCCGTTCCTAAATCAGTGGAGTTTTTGAAAGAATTGTTTGAGTTAATGATTGAATGACTCACTCACTTGTTTCATTCTTTAATGAATGCATGTTTTTGATTGAATCGGTTGGAATGATGTCGCACTCTGAACGAACCAGCATTTGAGAGCGAATCAGTTCCTGAATGAGTGTTTTTGAACTTATTGCTTGAATGAATGATTTAGGCCTATAGACAGTCACTTGCTGCAACTTACTGGCTTAAAGTCCGCACGAAAGTTGTGATAGTGTTTTTTTTCCCTATAGTGACACATATCCAAATAAAATGGCTTTTCAAGCAAGAAAAAATGTGATACGGGACTTGATTTTGTCCATTGGAAATTGATTGGGTGGTTGTAGTTTGCTATTGGTGTGATGTCATGTGAGTGACAGGTTGATCCCGCCCTCGTGCCAGTAAACACATCATCAGAGAAGAGATGTCGTCACAAGAAGGGGAGCTGTTTTGATTAAAGATTTCGAGGGCACATGAATTAAAAATTATAATTTATAATAAATACTGCAATATTCCGTAAAAAGATAGCAACTGATTTCAAAATGACTTTAACTATGTAAACGGACAAGCAGAATGATTCAAAGAGTGAAAAGTCCCAGTGATACATCAGCACTCTCAGAAAGCTTCTCATCAGATTTGAGGACCGGAAGTAATCTTTCTATGAAATATGATAAACAATTCTAATTCTGACATATAAACATAAGCATGCAATTCACATTTAAATTGCATGTAAAACATGATTGCTGATTTAAAGGCGGCGAGAAAATAACCTACAGGGAGGAGAAGAAAATGGAGGAGTTGGAGGGAAAGCCTTTTATCTTCACCATGTGGAATTGTATCAACCTGGAACATTCAAATGGACAAATCAGTGGAGCAGAGAATACATATACCAATGTAGAATATAAATATTACATGAAGCAGCCGGCAACATACGAACACGTCAATCCACAGGCTTTGATCTCCATCTGCAGCTTTGTAGGAACAGAGATACCAAACGCTTTTGCTTAGACTAGACAGATTCATCTGTAACCAAAGGAATGAATACTTCTGATTTGATTCCAGTCACCACGGTCCAGACTCCAACTGCGCAGAAAGAGATTTGGTTTCTGAGACACCATTAGACATGAAACAACTGCTGCTGTAATTGCGTGTTTATGTGTTTTCTCCACAGGCGTTTGATGCGTCCGAGATGAACTTGCTCTGTGTTTGCCTAAACAACATTATTCACAACATGGCTGCTACTTCAATGGACATTGTCACGTCTACAGCTGGATTTATTTGGGCAGGTTTATTTAGCCTATAATGAGCAAGAGGAAAAAGTTCAACCTAACTTAAGAACAATGATACCGTATACTTAAAAATAAAACTTTAGGTAGTTATCAAACACTATAGTATAAAATCCATGCTGAGATGCAGACCGGATATGCACCTTATTTTCAACGCAGAACTAAAGTGTTTTCTGTAAATGTGCGAGACTAGCACATATGCAATACAAACTAGTGTATAATTAAGACAATTTCCTACATTAAAATAATATGGTAAGAAATAGCAGTTTTCAATATCAAGCAATCGACCTGTTTTGTGCAGCAAAAAGAACTGAAAGCGGTAAGGTTGGTTGATGCGTTTTTTTTCTTATGCTCACCAAGGCTGCATTTATTTGATCCAAAATACATTAAAAACAGAAATATTGTGAAATATTTTTGCAGTTTCAAATAACTGTTTTCTATTTAAATATATTTTAAAATGTAATTTATTTCTGTGATGCATAACTGAAATTACTCCAGTCTTCAGTGTCACATGATCCTTCAGAAATCAATTTAACAATATGATTTTCTGCTCGAGAAACATTTTTGATTATTAATGTTAAAAATGGTTGTTCTGATTAATATTTTTGTGGAAACCATTTTTTTCAGGATTCTTAAATAGGCCTACAATGTTCAAAAGAATAGCATTAATTTGAAATATACATATTTTGTAATAGCTGGGCCTAAGACTTTACAATAAGGTTCTATTTGTTAAATTAGTAAACTACTTTATTAACATGAACTAGCAATTAAAAGTACTTCTACAGCATTTATTAAGCTTAAAGGACAACTCCGGCGACTTAGCACGCGTTCGTGGTTCGATTGGTCGAGACTGTTTTCCAAGATGGCTCCTGCCTGTAAACGCGAAGTGTATTGTCTTTATAAAGTATCTTCTTATTAAACTGTCCGTACACTTACAATACTTCTCAATGCTTCGGTTTGCATGTAGGGACCCTCATTATGCTACCGTGTTAGTGTGGGGCTATTTTGAGCCTTGTAAGTGGTATTAACTAGCGATGTATTTGTACTTATTCTATGCCCATACTAGCGTTATAAGCTAAACAGTTTTTAGAGATAAAACTCATACATTCGATTATCATGAAAACAAATCCCAGAGAACGGTCGACTCGGTACCAATGTGTTATTACACCATTTTGCGCCGGAGTTGTCCTTTAATTAATATTAGTTCAAGCATAACTAATAGCAGTGGTGTAGTGCAGGTATACGGCGTACCCACTTCTTTTTCAGTCGGCATTGCACTCAAACACCCGCTCGTCAATGTCGATGTTTGAGACCAATCAAAGCAAGCGGGATTTTAAAGCGACGCTTCACTTCAGTTAACGATCATACAGTGCGGGATAAGATGCAAGTAGCTAAAATAATTTTTTTCGATAGAAGTTTTAAATGACCGACAGAAATTATCAGTTTGATCAAAGAGAGTGGAAATTATAAGCCCAATTTAACAACACAAAGCACCCTATTAAATATATTGGCATTATTATTGTATAAATATATTTATATAACGTTACCGTATCACTTCCGCTTGTCTCTGTTTGCGCAACTTGCATCATTAAGCCAGAAGGCGGCGACAAGTGACTATCTTTATGAGTGAGCAATTGAATCATTGATTAAATGAACAGATTAGTCCAAAAACATTGATTAATTTAGGAAAGAAAAAGTAGCTGAAACTGATCTTTGATCATACTAATTGCTCATACTAATTGCTCATATGCCTTGAAATGTAACATCTATGCAAAATAATCCTTGAATCATTTCTTATTCAAGGCCCTTCCCGTTTTGATATATGATTGTGCCTTGTCAACAATAAGCATAAACATTCTGCATTTCCATTTTGTAGAGTGGGTCATTCATTGCAACATTTAAACTGATTCTGATGTTTAAAAATATTCTTCATGCTACTGCCCACCGACATGCTTTTAAAGCTACTGTTGTCCATTTTTTTGCCCTTCAAAACACCTTAAAATGCTCATGTTGAGATCAGGAAAATCAAAATGTTCTAATTTATGGGAACTCTGTATTTCTAAAACCCTGTGTACGGCCCTGATATGCAAGAATACTAGTAATTCTATGTTCTACTCTATTATTCTATAGTCTTGCATATTCAATACTAATATGCAAGAGTTTTACATGTAACTTTTTATAACACAGAGCGTTCATCCTTTACTGGGACGCTTAAAAAATATTGGGGGCATAAATTAAGAGTATACCCACTTCTCCAGGCACCACTCTCCAGGCACTGACTAATAGCCTACATTATTCAAATCAAAAGTTGTGTCTGTTAAAACTATTTAATGGAACTGCAGCTAACATGAACTAACAGTGCAAAGATGAATAAATACAGTAACAAATGTATTGCTTGTTGTTTGTTCAAGTTAGTTGATGCATTAATGATACCTAATGGGATCTTATTGTAAAGTGTTACCTTGTCTCATACCTATACACTTTTTATAATTTGTAATATTTATACTATTATATAAATTGTGATTTTTTTATTCTCTTTGACTTGAGAAAGATGACTATATCATAAAGACATCATGAACAAATAAAGTGATAATGATTCGGTGTGGAGAAGAACACATATTCCCCCTCATCCAGATGTCCCTGGTCTCTTCCATGGAACTGAATGTGTTCGAGCTCAAGTATGCTTGGACTGGACCGTTTTGGAGGAGGCGGATTGTAATATGATTCATATTCAACTCCCCAAGAGAAGCATTATTTTGTCAGCTGTCAGGCGTGTAGTAAATAAGCAAGTTCAGCCTGTTACATGATTTCTTGGATCAAGTTCAGGGTGCATCTGCATTTTGTTTAATCCTAAAACTTTTAATAGATAGTTTTATAACAGTAGAGTATATATCAAAATGCTTTATTAACTCAATTATGTAGCAACTGTATACTTTTCAGGCCTGTGTGAGGATATAAAATCGAGTTTAGCCTTTAAAATATCCCGTGACTGGCATTTCCTGTCATTCCCTTAGATTAGGCTATTTGTGGAATGAAAGCAGGCCCCAGCAGAAAGATTAGGATTACTATGACTAATTTAGGAGTCCTGGTTACTGTAAATAAGGCCTGGAAAGTTATCCAGGGCTGACCTGGGATTATCCCCAGCTTCTGTGATAAATCTGGAAAGGGCAGTTCAAAAGATTGGCGTGTGACCTTTCACTTTGTTTGCAATCGGATGTTGTGTAAATGATTACAAAGGGTTATTACTCTTCTCACTCCAGTCAAGAACGTTTAAAAACCAAATCATTATTTTAAATGCCACACTGCCACCTAGTGACAACGGGGAAGTCCTGCACACATCAAATGCATTTTTGTTCAGACTATTAAACACCTTGTTCAACCATCCTACAATCAAGACAAATATGGTCAGTTGACCTTTGACATCTATTGTAATTTAGAACTGATTCAACGGCTAAAGGCTAAACTCAGAATGCATTACAGGTCTAGTTCACTGTAAGGCCTTTATTAACCCCATGGAGTCGCATGGAGTACTTTTAGGATGGATGGATGGATGTGCTTTTTTTGGGCTTCAAAATCTATAGGTACCATTCACTCCCATTATAAAGCTTGGAAAAGCCATGATATTTTTAAATATAACTCCAATTGTGTTAATCTGAAAGAAGAAAGTCACATAGGATGGCTTGGGGGTATATAAATTATGGGATTTTTGGGTGAACTAACCCTTTAAATAGAGCACTGGTTCTTCTCAACCTTTTTGACTAAGATCAGAGAGAGAGAACGAGAGAGAGAGAGTTCATATATTATTATTAATAAATTTCGGTATAGGTACATTAATTAACCACAATTTATGTTATGATTCCAGAAGGTTCCAGAAATGTATTAATCAATAAAGTAACGTTTAAAATGCTGTTTAAGCCATATTTAATTTTTTTAAAATACTGACACTAGGTGGCAATGTTGCTTATTCCTGCAAAAGATTTTGGTCTCGAACCTGAGTCTATACTTTTGATGCATGAAGTACAGAAAAAAATACAGTCTTCATTGGGAACGATTTAATAAAGTAGCCTATGCATACTGAAATATAATTGACTCAAAATTATGACTAAGCTAAAAAAAAAGACTCTATCTAACTAAATTTCGAAGATTACAGTTAACTGAAGGGGAGAAAAAGAAATGGAAACTGACACGATCACTAGATGAGAGACTTGGCATGATACATTCATAACGTTTGGTAAATCCACAGCATACTCGAGATAATAAAATTTCCATAAGCTGAGACCAGGCTGACGGTGATACTACTCATTTCTAGGCTATACGCAATTACAATTGCCAAAATGCCAATAATGAAAAATGTCTCAGGATAAAAATCAATTCTCAGCTAAATTCTATAGGCTATGCATGACAAGGATTGAAAGTAGGCTAGGCTATTCTTGTTACGATTTTATCTTCTTTTTTTCTCACTGTGCAATTTCTAGATCTTCACGATCACGTAGCCTATACGTAAACTATTACTTTGGCCAACAAATATTGTAATGTAAAATAAAAATAAACAAAAATAAAACTGTTGTGAATACAGTATAGCCTACGTCATTTTGGTTAAAAGCTTGATTATTCGGTGTTCTTGTTATGTAATTGTTTTATGTCTCTGTAAAACCTTTGACTCAAAAAGAACACATTGGAAAACTTTCGGAACTAGCCTTCGTAACTAATTTGCCTAGTTTAACAAAGAACAAATAAGAGAATAGCCTTAAATATTGAATATAATGGGGAACGAAATGAGACATTGTAATAATAATATAATTGTAAATGATACTTGCCACATAATTGTAGTTTACGAAACGATTCCATCTTTCGAGTCAAACGTTTTTATACATAGGCTATGGCCTATTGATATATTTAATAATTTAATTTAAATGTCACTATTGCTTTAAAACCACCTTTTTATCCGCGTATAGCGCAATGACTCTTTTTGCAACACACCTGAAAATATCAGGCTACTGCCATTTCCATTAACATAGATCACCCCCACAGATGCCCGACGTAATTGTGAATATCATGTGTAATAGGAATTTGTCACATTGATCAGCCAGTTATGTGCTGCGATGCGGCTGACATCATACAGCGGCGACGGCCGCGGGTGCGCTTCAGTGATTCACACGCGCGCGCGCACCCACACACACCGCCATAATAACAGCTAAAGCTCCGTCAGCATCAGCACCATCAAGACAATCGCAGGGAAACCAGTGAGTATCTGTATTTCATTTCCGACGAAAGACAAATGGTAGGCTGTATTATTCGATGTCAATTTCGCCTTTGTCGTTTCTAAACGGCTAATATTTGAAAACATAGAATTTATTCCGTTAATTAAAGTTTCCCAATCGAAATTCTTTTATTGCATCGTTAGAATCAAAAGCATCCGTCATTATCCTGAGGAATAATATCTCGGTGAACGCGCAGCTGTTGCGTATGGTCCATTGTTAGTGCATAATGCGTGTGATGAAATAGGCCTACAAATCGCGTTTTAAGCTTCCGTTTGTCCTGAATGTATGCTGTAGTCGATTATAGCGTTGTTTATGATTTGACGAGCTTTCAGTGCTGCTGGTCTGTGGACACACACACACACGTATGCTGATGTGCGGTACATGTTGGGTAGGGTGACCAAATCGTCCTGTTTTCCCAGGACATTTCACGTGCCGTCCTGGCTGTTTTTTATAAAGTGATGAAAATGTCCTGGTTTAGATTATATTTCATTGTGCCATTAAAACAGGATAAAGAGGAAGAAGAAAACTAAATTGTGCCGAGTGTCCTGGTTTTCGATAATCAAAATATGGTCACTGTTGGGCATCTCGGATAACCTTGATAGAGCCAGTGTGTGCTCGTGTGGAAGAGCCAATAAAATCCGCCTATTCTTGGCCTGCTTCACGTGCAGTGTTTGTGTCAGAACAGCAAACATCAGTTTACTTGTTTGAATACAGTTTCAAATGTATTGCGTTGTCTAAAGAACATTATTGGGTGTTAACAATGATGAAAACCAACGGATGTTTTTTCAGCAATCCATACTTATATTTTAAATATGATAAATTACACATTAAAATGCATTATAACATAAAGTAGGCTACTTCGGGAAAAACACATTGATTGATCTATGGAATATGTTTGGTCCCCATTTGCAAGTATGGTTTACATATAAACAGGGTATATTGGATGCACATCTATTCTTCCGCACTAAATGTCACCTAAAAAAGTGAATCGTGATTGTTTTTTTAATAAGTCAGTCATATCTCCCTTTCATATCAACATTTTTTGGCTTGATTAATCTCTCAAATGAACCACATTAAAAAGCTAAATCTGAGCTAATATACAATCTTTACTTAATTCACTCCAAAATATTTTTAAATTAATCATTTGAATTATGGGAATGGCATATAGGGGCTACCATGCCCGATCGCAGCTTTTTACTGCCCAATGTGAAAAATCGCAAAATGGCTTAATATGGACTGACATTTCCATCTATCACAAGTGGTTATTGTGTTTATGTGTTTTGTATTCTGTATTCTGTAGAGAGCTCTATAATAGCCTATTAGGATGGAAGAAGATAATGAGAGAGAGGTAGTTTTCCTCAGTCAGCTAATGAGTACGACGTGAGTGTGTGTGTGTGTTGGTGAATTATCACAGTCGTAAGTGTGTCATAATGAGATGAAGAGAGATTCACAGGAACTGAGTAACAGCATCACAGAGCTCCAACAGCAGACCCCTCAGACACACTTTTTTTTCCAAATATAATACCTAATTGTGTGTGTTTGTTTCAGATATGGTGAAACTGGGCAGTAACCTGACGGAAAAGGTGACGAGACAGCCGTCGGTCGAGGACGGTTTCGACAACATCCCCCTCATCACTCCACTGGAGGTCGGACAGTTACAGCAGCCGTTCCCTGATAAGGTAATTACCGTTCGTGCATTAGAGAGCAGAACCCACGCATAGAGCCATATGAAAGACAGCAACACACCTCTGTCATTCATTACTCTGCAAAGAACTTCATTAAGAGGAAGAATGTCATAGGAAGCCGGAGGTGGACCGGCAGACATCCAGTATCGCTGATACCATCAAAGACAAGCTAGAAACCAGCCTGTTAGATCCTAGCGGATGAAAGAAAGAATTCATGTGGCACCGTCAAGATTCATTGTCACCGAGTATGATACACTTTGTCACTGAAAGGATTTGAAAACCATCTGATCTTGCAAACGCACACACACGCTCATGTCAGGACTCTCACAGATGGCTAGTATCTATTCTTAGCTCTGTAGGAGGCTAGTGCAACGGGTGGAAACCCAAAGCAGAGTTTGGATTTAACTTTGCAATGACTCATCTAAAAGATGACAAATGATATAGTAGCAGGAGCTCTCTGCATTTGTAATGTGCTGAAGTAACATCCTGTGCATCCTACAACACAGGCTCACTGGAAAAATGTGCCCCTGCCGACATTCTTGTGAAATTCCAAAAAATAAACAGTACACATACAATTCACTTCAGTTTTCAGCTGGCTGGATCGAAAAGTAGTGGCAGTAAAACACCAATGACTTTAATTCACACCATTTTTTTTTTCTTTTCTTTTGTTTTTTACAATTATTGATTATTGAATACTTATTTTTCCTTGAAAAAATATTGTCATGCCTTAAAATAGCTTGAATGTAACTCTACACCTGTGCCTCATTTAGTATACACGTTTCTATGAATATGCAAATTAGCCCCGCCTCCACTCACTCACACCAGCTCAGAGATCCACTCGTTGACGATCACACGTGGACGTGATTGGTTTCAAGGTAGCGTGTGACGTCAGAAACACCAGCGATTTCAAACCGTGTCTTTGGTTAACTGCAGTTTTAAGGAGAAAATACTCAGCAATGGTGTTGACTGATGAATTTACACATGTTAAATTAAATGTAGAAAGAAAACCACGTAAAATTTAATGAATGAATCACAAATTTGGCTTCATTTGGAGTACATAAGGCTTGGTTGGACTCTACTTTGGCTTTTCAATACTTTTTTTCGACTCATTGTGTGCGAGTCACAAGCTGGTAGACAATCTCAATCCACCTTAACACAGTCAAGAACATGATAGCTGGTTGACGAGCTAGAAACCAGCGATGACATTGGAGAACACTGCCACTCGCTTCGGCTGGTTTTCCATCAGGGTTTCTAAAGCTTACTATGAAAGCAGCGAACCCATTCTTGTGGTTTCTGCCCAGCCCCCCTCTCATTTTGTTCATTATGTGGAACTTTTAATAGTTCATTCTTTCTCTCTGACTCTACAGGTGATTGTGAAAACCACAACAGAGTATCAGCTGAAGGAGAAGAAGAGGAAGATGTATGTGCCCAGCATCAAGAAGCTAAACATAAACCTTTACGATGAGATGTCGGAGAAGCTCAAGGTAAAGCAGTTTTAAACATTCATCCTACACATCTGTCTCTTTGTTTGTGAGGGTAATACAAAAATGTAAATAAAAACAGAAGGCGCGAGTTCATGTGTGAGTGTCTGTTTTCCAGCTGACTGGGTTGATCATTATTACCTTGGCGTTCCTGGCGTGTCTGCTGCTCTTGGTCATGTATAAAGCGCTGTGGTACGATCAGCTCGGCTGCCCCGATGGCTTCGTTCTCCAGGTAAACGCACTAGCTCTGTCCCTGCTGATAGAGATCATCTGTGCTCTACTTTAGAAACCATTTTCGGTCTGAAATGTAGATGACCGATCACACACTCCATTGAGCTAATGTCTGCACTTGTGGCTTTAGTAAAAACCAGCCTGTGGCTAGTATGACCCTAGCATGCCCATATGACATCTCAACATGATTTTGTTTTTTACCACCATTCCTACTTTTTCACTCTCAGGGAAGCGTCTCCGAATGCTGGTATTCTATAGCTACCAGTAACACAGATAATTCACTAGGCAGCCTACTAGGTTATGGAGCAGAGCGATTAAGTATTAACTGAATCTTTAGTTCGTGTGATATTCGTTTAACATATTTAGTTCACAGCTCAGCCAAGCTTAGTCGTCTTCAGACAGCATGTAAAGCTTTGTCGGAGTGTGAGAATGTCTTTAATTAGTCTGAAGCATGACTAAACTGTGATTAAGGCCTGCAGGGGTTTCCACCTCTCCCCCTTTGATGCAGATACCACTGCTGTAATTAGCGTGCCACACTAATGTAGCGTTGCTAACTTGAAGAGCGGGAAAATTGCCTCTTTAAGATGGAATGAGGTTTATGGAAGCTTTGGCATGTTGACGTCTCTTGATTGACGCCTTTCAGTCACAAAACGCCTTATTTTCTATTATTTTGCTGCGGGATGGATGAGTAACTGTGAGCACTCTTTGCTCAACTGTCACTTTATGCTTCTAAGCATCTGTTTTACAAATTGGAAATGTAATAAACCTTTCATAGTTGGCATTCCATAGAAATAGCCGGTCAGAGCCACATTGAGTTTTTTTCATAATTTAAGATTAGAAAAATTCTGTATAAGTTCTGGATGCTCTTTACTTTTGGTATTAGTATGTACTTTAAGAATGTTCCTTTCTTCTTTTTGCTTTCAATTTAAATAGTCTATTCCATACATAAGAATATATATTGCATGGTAAATTAGTTGTTTTTTCAACATTGACCAAAAAAGGTAGGTTGAAGACATACTCCGTTCGAAATATTACACAGCCAAACGTCTCTTTTATTTTATAGAATGTACATTTTGCACTGTATTCAAATTTTCTTTATTACAGAAAGCCCAGATGATCTACTATTTTCTCAAATGAGTATTTTACACCTGACCACACTGCGTGGAGGACAGTATCCCACAATGCAATGTACATTTTCGAGATAATAGATGAAAATAATATGTAATTTTAGCTGCAGTTTTTAAAATATATTTTTACTCTTTCTTTTTTTTTATCATACTGACAAGAAACAAAAAATTGGATTAAAAATGCACAGTATGCACAAATGCTAACGTTTTTATTTCTGAGATAATTGGCCACTCATTGAATTAAACATGCAATATAATGAGACTACATTTTTAATATAAATATTTAATATACATTTTTTGAAATATTTAATCTTCTATACTACTATTTGAAATGCTTGTATAATAATGTTTTGCTTGCTATTTTTACATACATTTTATATATATATATGTGTGTGTGTGTGTGTGTGCTGTCAAATCGATTAATCGCATCTAACACAAAGGTTTTTGTTTGTGTGTGTGTGTATATATATATATATATATATATATATATAATTATATATGTATGTGTATACGCATACATATAATTTTTATATATGTATATATATATACACACACGTAATATAAACAAAAACCTTTGTGTTAGATGCGATTAATCGATTTAACAGCACATTATATGTATATATATATATATACATACACACACACACACAATACAGTATATACTCTGCAGTATTCAATATGCTGAAAACTAGTATTCCATTAAGAACAATATTTTTTAGCATTATAGATAGTTAATTTAAAGAAATGTATTTTATTTTTTATTTATTTTTTGTGGATAATGTGCTAAGTGTGTATGTTCAGGGCTTCACGTTAACTCAGCGCTCTTGGAAAAGATGGAAAGACTTTGTCCACTTGCACAATATCGATTTCCCCAAATATTTTCATGTGTGTAAATGGAAGTGTTTCAGCGGTTTGTCCGCTTTACCGATGCTGAATCAACAGGAACGCAGAGCTCTGTGACATTCACCTTTATGTTTGATTTATTAGAGAACCTGCCTGACCTTCTCCGTACTAGTTAATGTATTCCCGTCTAACCTTTTATTTGCAAACATCCACTTTGTAATCCAGCACAGACACTGCACCCCGGCGGCTCTGGAGATGTACTACCCTGAGCAGAGCTCCAGGGGCAGCTTGTACACCGCCATCACCCACCTCAACCAGGCCAAGAAGAACATCCCAGAGCTGTCCCCCCCCTGGCTCCCGGTCATGAAGGACGACGTCAACCACCCCGAGAAGTAAATGTCTTTCATTCATCTGAAAGGGTTTGTGAGGACACAATCCAGAAATGTTAATGGTGAAGTCAATCGGAAAGGGGTTTATGTGTGTGTTTTGTGTTTAATATGTGGGAATATGATGCGAATAACTATTTAGATTAACTGTGACGCACACAAATGTCTGAAGTGAAGCCTGTGGGGGGTTCCCAGGTTTCTACTTTCTCAGTCTTTTGCAATACAAATGCTTTCAGCCACTCAGACTTCTACTCCCGATGCTCCATACCCGTTTAGAAGAAATCTAGGATGATCCGTTTTAAATGTCACTACGCCACGTTTTTCGATGGCACGTCTCATTGTAGGTTTAGTCGTGCTGCTTGTAATTCTGCGACGTGTGTTAGGCGTTAGGTCTCGCTTATGGTTTCATTTGGAGTCATTTAGATTAGTGTAATGAACTGTGCATTGGCTGTGAATCGTGCTCTAATGAACTGCAGTGCATCTGAGAAACAAGTGCATTGGCAAGAAAAAGCATTCCAAAAACTCCGATCTTTTTCCCTAAAATCAACTCGAACTACTGATTGTTGTCTTCAAGCAATGTGTCTTTGATTTAGAAGAGAATAGTGACTTACACTGGAGTTTTGGTTTCCTTTTTGTACATTTTACTAAATGAGGTCTGACTTTTGATCGTGAGGACGAAATGATTGGTGCAAACGGTAGATTTTATACACATTTGCATGCTTGCCTTGTTCCATCCTAGAATTTGAAAAATGAATGTAAATTGGAATAATGGTAAACAACCATTTTTAGGTCTTACAAAATTGTCAAATTTTTCTGTTTGTTTGTGTGCTGAAACATTTACACACTAAGCACCAGCAGCTATTTAAATGTTTAATTAATGTTATACATTTTCAAGAGAAAGTTCAAGAATGTGATCACGCCTCATGAATGTATAAACTTACAATATGTTTCCCCCTTCTATGTTCATTTATTGTGCTTTATATTTATCTATGGTGATCTGTTATTTTTTTTCAATGGCTATAAACATGTAAAGTTCTAATGTGTATTTATTTATGTATTTATCTTAGTCATTTGCAGGAGAGATGAATTGAGGTTCTTGTAAGGGTCCGCAGGTGAAATCATAAACCCTGCAATATTACTCATTTCTGTGTGCGACAAAAAATCGTCCATCCTCAATGGATAATAACAGAATAAAGGTTTCAGTATTCACCAACGCTGTGTTCTGTCATTGCATACGAGTTTCTGTTGTACTTCTAAATAATGCTGTATAGTTGCTATTCAGAAAATCCAGACCCTTGATTCTAAAACAGTGGTGCTGTAAATTAACAGGAAGGCATAACACATAATTTATTAGTAGTAGTCAGAGGTGGACAAAGTACACAACTTCCTTACTTGAGTTAAAGTACAGATGCTACTGGTCAATGACTCCGTTACAAGTAAAAGTTGTAAAGACCGATTTTTACTTAAGTAAAAGTACAGAGGTACTCGTTTTTTAAAAGTACTTGAGTATCAAAAGTAAAAGTAAATGTCAATGCATTGTTTTATTATTTTTGTATGTAATCATACTCACAGTACCGTATGCCTCTGAAGCAACCTAGTGAATACAGTAGTATCTGTGGAATTAAGAGCTTTTAAAATGTTATAAAACCTATAGAAATTAAACAACTGAATTGAAAAAAAAAAGACAGCCGTAATCATCTTCTTTTTTTTAATTTATTTAACACTCCTACCACCCCCCAAAAAAAGAAGTACACGTCTAAAGTGAAGTAAAAAGTATGATATTTGTCTTTCAAATGTAGTGAAGTTAATGTAAAAAGTTTCCAGAAAAAATAACACTCAAGTAAAGCACAGAGACTCAAAGTGTAGGGGGGGGGGTTCACTTTTTTTTTTTTATCCAACAAACTTTAGAATTTATATCTTAATACATACAAAAAATAAAATAAGAAACAAACGAACATGCCAGAGTGTACAAATTGATAAAAAAATGTTGTATTCATTCAAGATATGACAAGGCTTTCTTGTTGACAATGTTCTCCAGACTGGTGCAATAATCCTTGGTCTCCTGAAGAAAATGCATAAAATTTGGCTTGCATCCTGACCATTTCTTCTTGTGTATATGACATTTTCCCAAAATAATAAAAGTGATAAAATAATAAAGTTGTACAATTAAAGTTAAATTATTATTATTACTTTCATTGGAATAATACATACCACGTTAATTAATTTAATTATAACATGTTTTCTTTCAAATGAAATTTTCCACATCCACCAAAAAAAATGTGTGTATATACAATCACAAAACAGAAGGATAATAGAGTATTTTTCTATTGAACAAAAATCACATGAATAATCAATATCTAAATTAATTCTCTCTAACACCCTTTTAGCTGTAAATATACCATGTTAAAATTTTTAATGTAACCTCTTTTACTTTATTATTTAAACAGTTTGCTTCACAAATACACCAAGCTTTATTCCAGTTTATATTTCTAAATATGCTAGTCCACAATAAGCTTTTATGAGTAGCTGTTTCACCTGTTAAAATATTCCTAATATGTTTATTAGTACAACTGTGTTTCAGAATATCAATGTCTCCTAAACGTGCTGTCTTTATATATTGCCTCAGAATAATCACTTCCACAAGTTCTAACGAAATGTATAACTTGAGGTATGGCACCAAATACAACAGCATACTCTTTTGGTGTAACTGGAAACCCACATTTACCCAAGAATTCACTATAAGATAATAACCATATTACCATTTGAGTTTAATAGTTGTCGTAACTAATATAATATTATTTTCATACCAACTATTATATAAAAAATGTGTACGTACTTTGTTACTGTCCACCTCTAGTAGTGGTATATTTACAGTCATTCTCAGTGCATTTCATAATCTTAATCAGCTCTAGAATAAAGTTATTGTCCAGCTAAAGTTAGTTTTGATGGATTGATCTTCCATTGCAAAGATCATTAGTTATTAACTTAAGGGCCGCTATCGTGACACCGTTCTAACAGAAAACACTCAACGCGCTCCGGCCGCTCATTTGCACAAAACAGTGCCTGGTGGCAATGCAAAAAATGCAAACCCTGAAAAATAGATTCCAAGGTGCAAGCGGAAAGAGGCCTTCACAGGGGAGGGACTAGTTGACACTTCAGGACTGCGTTGTCGCCGTGTCCAGGCGCAGGTCCTTCATCAGATCTGGATACGGCCTGGATCCAGCGGACTGCGGTAAACCTCTGAATAAACGGAGAGACTTTAGCGTAGACGCCATCCTTCTTATGATGTAACAAGTACATCAGGATTTATGGGAAGTGTTAAGTCCGGCTAACCTATATGCCACCTAACATTGAATTATAGAAGTCTATAATGTGTTATGTGTATGCTAGGTCAAAGAGATGTGTTTTTAGTCTAGATTTGAACTGACAGTGTGTGTCTGCTTCCCGGACAATGTTAGGAAGACTGTTCCAAAGTTTTGGTGCTAAATAGGAAAAGGATCTACCGCCTGCAGTCGATTTTGATATTATAGCTATTATTAACTGGCAGGAACTTTGAGAACGCAATAGACATGAAGGACTATAATGCGTTAAGAGCTCGCTCAAGTACTGGGGAGCTAAACTATTTAGTGCTTTGTAAGTAATCAGCCATATTTAAAAATGTATACGATGTTTAATAGGGAGCCAATTCAGTGTTGACAGAACCGGGCTGATATTGTCATACTTCCTAGTTCTGGTAAGAACTCGAGCTGCTGCGTTTTGGACCAGCTGTAGTTTATTTATTAAGCGTGCAGGGCAACCACCCATAATAGCACTACAATAATCTAGCCTTGATGTCATGAACGCATGAACTAATTGTTTCCGCATTTGTCATTGAGAGCAAATTATGTAATTTAGATATATTTTTAAGATGGAAAAATGCGGTTTTACAGATACTAGACACGTGACTTTCAAATGAAAGATTTGTATCAAAGAGCACACCCAGGTTCCTAACCGACGGCGAAGACTTAACAGAGCAGCCATCAAGTGTTAGACAGTATTCTAGGTTATTGCGTGTGGAAGTTTTTTGTCCAATAATTAGAATCTCTGTCTTTTCAGAATTATATAGTAGGAAATTACTAGTCATCCAGTTTTTTATATCAGCTATGCATTCCGTTAATTTTGTAAATTGGTAAGTTTCGTCAGGGGGTGAAGAAATATACAGCTCAGTATCATCAGCATAACAGTGAAAGCTATCTCCATGTTTACTAATGATATCTCCCAATGGTAGCATGTACAGAGTGAACAGCAACGGTCCTAGTACTGAGCCTTGTGGTACGCCATACTGAACTTATGATCGATAAGACATCTCTTCGTTTACTGCTACAAACTGATAACGGTCAGATAAGTATGATTTAAACCATGCTAATGCAATTCCACTAATGCCAACATAATTTTGGCAAAGTGAATTGACATGAACAGAACATTTTTATTAACTAACATTAACAAAGGTTAATAAATGCTGTAAGAATGTATTGCTCATTGTTAATTCATGAATTTACTAATGTTAACAAGTTAGACCTTATTGTAAAGTGGTACCAGTAGTATTTAACAATGGTGATGGTAAAAATAATAAACTAAATAAAATAGTTCATTAAAAAGGATTGAAGTTAATAAAAATTTAATTAAATTGAATTAACAAATTATATCAAAGGGAAAAACAAAAGTCAAACCTTAAATGAAATGATATAGTATATTTGTCAAAATATAAAAAACGTGACTTATTCATATTTTAATTTTTAAAAGTTTTTACATTTTTATAGACTGTATTTTATGTACCTTATATATATAAATAATTTAAAGTCACCATGAAATTTCAACATTTACTAATACATATTTAAAATCAAAAGTTATATTTGTTAACATTAGTTAATCATGCAATTTGAACTAACATGAACAAACAATGAACAGCTGTATTTGTTATTAACTAATGTTAACAAAGATGAATAAATACTGTAACATTATTGTAACAATGTATTGCTCATTGTTAGATCATGTTAATTAATACATTAATTAATGTTAATAAATTAGACCTTATTGTAAAGTGTTACCAATTCATGTGCCCTCATAATCTATAATTAAAATACCTTCCTCTCCCTCTTGCAGAAGAGATGAGGTGTTTACTGGCGTGAGGGCGGGATCAACCTGTCACTCACATGAGATCCACCAATAGCAAACCACAACCATCCAGTCAATTCCCTATGGACAAAATCAAGTCCCACTCTACATTTTTTTCTTTCCATTTCACTCTAAAGACTATCACAACTTCTGTTTCATGGCGGCTTTTAAATATAAAAATAATGCATTTAAAATGTTTCCCATGCACACATAACTTTCCATATAAGACTCAAATATCATAAAACCTAAAGAACACACAGGATTTCACACCATGTTCCTTACAGTCCCCAGTGTAATTTACATTTTCATTCCTTTTGCTGTACTGTTGTGCAGCCGCTGAACCCAATAAATTGTTAAAAAGTAATTATATGAGAATTGCATAGTCAGCACACAGCTGGTGTTGCCAGGGGAAAGGGCGTTCATTTGAGTGAGGGTGTAAAGTGGTTGTGGGTCAAGCCCTGTTTGAGGAGTGTGTGTGTGTGTTTCTCAGTAGGATCTCCCGAATACTGGCGCCAGGAGAGAATGCCTTTCTCTCTCTCTCTCTCTCTCTCTCTCTCTCTCTCTCTCTCTCTCTCTCTCTCTCTCTCTCTCTCTCTCTCTCTCTCTCTCTCTCTCTCTCTCTCTCTCTCTCTCTCTCTCTCTCTCTCTCACACACACACACACACACACACACACACACTCGCTCACTGTATCTCTTTAACTCTCACGCACATACTTGCAGATATAATGAAGTGTCAAAATAGTCAACTCAGAATGACAGCCTACCCAGTGAACTGTCCAAACTCATTTTCTGCTGAATCCTCCACAAATACCTCAGAATGAAAATAAGACAAATACACTACCAGTACAACATGTTTCTTTTCCTATTTCCTTATGTTGCATTGTGGAGTAATTATTCCAAACTATATTTATTTTACTTAATAAAAAGAATGGCTTGTTTTTGATTTGACTGTATCTTCTGTTACACAGCTCACTGGAAGAATCTCACAGTGAAAACTCAGTGCCACCTACAGGACTTTTTTTATAGTCACTTGATGTGGCACTGCATTAGCAAACTTGTTTTTTGTTTTGCTTGTTTGTTATGCTTGGTTTCCTTTGCTTTGTTGTTTTGTTTTCCTTTGCTTTGTTTTTTGCTTTGTTTTGCTTTGTTTTGTTGTTTTGCTTTGTTGTTTTGTTTTGCTTTGCTTTTTGTTTTTTGCTTTGTTTTATTGTTTTGTTTTGCTTTGTTTTGTTGTTTTGCTTTGTTGTTTTGTTTTGTTGTTTTGCTTTGTTCTATTTTGACCATGACAGTTCAAGTTAGTTTTTTTACCTCAATAGTTCTTCTTTTTCATTTAGATTTATGCTTAAAACAAGAAACTAGACTGATATAATACTTATATAATATATAATTATATACCTATATAATACAATATAAGTATAATAAATATACTTAATTCTAAATATCATCTTAAGTCACCATGGAATCAAAGTTGACACTTCTTATTTTATTATACAGCCATACAATTCTTAGTTTTATGGAATATTGCAATATTATATTTCATGTTCTGGAAAATAAGCCTAAAAAAATGATTAATTTATTTTTTCTGCACTGCACATAAATTCTTCAGCAGCAGTATAATCCATTGATGTATGGTAATCAAGTGGCTTTGGAAGAGTTATTCAAATTACCCAATTACATTCGTTTTAGTTTCTATAGTGTATAAATGCGCCCGTACTGTGTGTAGCATCTGTGATTTACTGAGGCTGTAAAACCACCTTCAATTGAGAAGTGTTGACAGCCTCTGGTTTTTCCGTTGACTTTCCGTTTCTATAAATGTTCAAACTGCGTAAAAAGTGTGTTCTTGTTTTAGCACTATGACAGGGAGTTTATTGCCGTAACAAGAGAACCTCCTGACCCTTACAGGCCGCGCAAAAAAGCCCTTTCATACGTCATGCACGAACCGAGTCTCTCCGTTTGATCGTTTGCCCTTCAAGTAAAGGCCATATTGCAGTCATAAAGGGATCAATGAGAAATCAAGTGACTTACAACTGTCAAAGCATAATAACAGCTGGCAGGCCTGTCGTGACACTGGGCAACTGCCAGTGTACAGTGTGTGCGCTCTGTGTTTTTATTGAATGTGGGATCTGTTTTGAATGACTGTCTGAATGAATGTCTTTAAGCTGCTTAAGGGCAGCATTTAGCCCTTGATTTATTCGTTTAGGAACGGCTTGGCGTGGAATCCTTTCCCAAACTCTGCAGTTTGCAGCAATTTATGCTTCAATGAGGGAGAAACCCACAGAAACAAATATTTGGGTGTGCTCCATAATGAAATGGCCATATTTGTACTGATTATATTGAGTCATAAGCCAGTTTAAACAAAGCCTGGCTACACAGGCAACCATTTAAGATCCTTATATTAAACAGCAGACTAGGACTGTCCTAAGGCCATAAGAGTAAGAGAAGTATGCAGTAATTGTGCCGGCCGTCTAACCTGCGTTCAATGATCTTTGTTTGATCTTTACTTTGTGATGCTTATATTCATGTATGGTGTTTATTGAGTATAAAGAGGCAGAGAGGCTTTGAGCACTGTGGCAAAGCATCTCTTTATTGTCATTTTCAAGTTTATCATTTATTTATTTATTATTATTTTGTAGTATTTAATTGATTTGATTTGATTTCATTCAGTTCCTAAACCAATTAAAGGCAGAATTATAGTGTCGCCCAGAATCGCTGGAGCCATAACGTCATTCTCTTGTTGAAAAAATGCAGAATTCGATGGCAAAATTAGAGGGTAAAAATGTTAATGACTTACAAATGGGTATGTATCAGGACTTCACATCCACTTACAACCTGTCCTCGATCTCTAATCCAAGTATATGGCAATTACACACGTGGAGCAAATTCTTAGACAAGTAAATTAGAGGCAGTCTGAGGTCCGGGAATCGTGTGTAGTTACCGCATTCGCTCTTTTTACGTTCTGAGTAATAGATGCCAATTTACAGTCTCACAGACAGAGGAAGTTGTTGTTATTTTATCAACGTCTTAATTGTATGAACATGGACCATGTGCCTCAGCATGGACAGAATAATTATTTGAACAAAACTGCGTATGCGATATGAGTCAGAAGACTTTTAAGGTATGGTACCATTATGACCTTTCATCTCGCATAATTAATGTTGCTCTTTTTCAAAACAAAGCCAGTCAGAGTGAAAGCAGTGCACTGCAATTTAGACATTATGAAATTATGGTATAACTTTGAGAAAGATATGGCATACTCAAGGTATTTGCTTGTTAAATGATCACTCAAACATACAAGACACTGGGGCTAGTTGTCAAATGTGATCAGTTGACTTAACTTAAAGTCCCCCTGTGTGGTGAAAATCAATCTTTTAATGTTGTTTGTATGTCTATGTGGTGTTTTTAATATGCTTTAAGACAAACCATGTGTAAATTCATCAGTCAGCACCATTGCTAAGTATTTTCTCCTTAAAACTGCAGTGAACCAAAGACAGTCTCAAAACTGCGGTTTGAAATCTCTGGTGTTTCTGACGTGACAAACTACCTTGTAACCAATCACGTCAACGTGTGATCGTCAACAAGCTGGTGTGAGTGATTGGAGGCGGGAATAATTAGCATATTCATAGAATCGCATATAATAAATGAGGCACATTCAAGCTATTTTAAAAAAAGCTATTAAGGAAAAACGTTTAAATATGTAATTTTGGTGATCAAAGATGAGTTTTAAGGGATAAATTTATTGACTACAGGGGGACTTTAAAAAAAGTGAGGAAACCCATTGCCATGATTAAGTAAATAAACTTCATGCATAATTGAACAAATTAAGTTACGTGGAATTGTCAAGTTCACATAACTTAATTTTTTCAATTACATGAGGTTTATTTACTTAATCAAGGGGTTTCTTCGCTCTGGGTAAAGTCCACTGATCACTTTTTACTGCATGGTGGAGGTTTTTTTTGTTGTTATGGGTTATGGGTCATTTTCACGTTGTTTAACATACATTTCTGGTCAAAAGATTTTTTTTTATGTTTTTAAAAGAAGTCTCATGCACATTAAAGCTGCATTTATTTGAGTAACAAGTAAAAAGTAAAAAGAGCAAACATTGTTAAAAGTGATCAGTTAACTTAAACAAGTAAAAAGTAAAAAGAGCAAACATTGTTAAAAGTGATCAGTTAACTTAAACAAGTAAAAAGTAAAAAGAGCAAACATTGTTAAAAGTGATCAGTTAACTTAAAAAAGTGAGGAAACCTGTTGCCTTGAAATGATTAAGTAAATAAATGTCATGTGTAATTGAAAAAAATAAGTTATGTGAACTTAACAATTCCACATAACTTAATTTGTTCAATTATAGATGGTTTATTTAATTAATCATTTTAAGGCAACAGGTTTCCTCACTTTTTTTAAAGGCACACTGTGGAACTTTTCAACCTTTATAATATATTACCAAAACCCATTGAGATGGTACATCGACTTACAATAGGTTGAATGACACGTCTGCCGTAGCCTGAAGGTGTCTGTATCGCTTTTACTAGCACTATGTAACGAAACCCGAGCACAAAAAGAACTACAAAATTCGACCGCTTTACGGCATACGCCACTTCCCCAAATTCTAACGTGAGAGCTCAACTCGCATTTGATTGCCGTCTGCATGTTGTCGTCATGGCTGAACCAACAGCTACTCGGAAGAAGGCAAAGATTTTGAAAGAGGACACAAAAAAATAAGAAAAAGGGAGAGTGATAAACTAAAAGGACGAGGATCAACATTGGTCCAGCGTTCGCTCGCTGGCTAAAGGAGGAGGAGGGATGCCCGACCGATGCTGACCTGGCCGTCATGCTTTTGGACTAACTTCGTAAGTTAAATATATTGCTTGCACAATATCTCTATTTTTTCGAATTTGTTGTCTGTCTGGCCATGTTACGGAATCTATCCTCCATTTAACTTCACGTATCAAGGAATGCTAGTAGAGTAGTGAATTATCAATCTGGTAGCTAGTAGGATGCTATAAGTGATATAAGTCACGACATACTGCCGTTATTTTTTTGCCTTCAGCTCATATTTGTATGTGTGTAAAAGGACAAACAAAATGAAGCCTACAAATAACGGCAGTATTTTGTGAGTTATATCAGTTTTGTTACACGATTTCCCGACTACACGATTTCCTCTCCAACCCTGATCAAACACACCTGACTTTAATTTTAAAGAGATCCTGAAGACGTTAATGGTTTGCTTCAGGTGTGTGATTAGGGTTGGAGATGAACTGTGCAGGACAGACGATCGGCAGGAGCAGGATCGGGCAACCCTTGTCTATGCGACTTACCTGATCACACATTGTTTTCTGTGTACTTTTGTTCAATTTATTTTCTTTATATAATTTATATTATTAATCTTATATTTATATCATTATTTTGTTCAATAGTGAATCGATTATCTTTCTTTAACCAACAAGTCAACTACTGTCTGCACACACATAATCTAAAGACACGGGAGGCTGACCGGTTGACTGTTTGTGGACTTTTGCGACAGTGCTGCGGCGCTTGTGGCCTCTAGGGGGAAATTACAGGTCGAGCGCCACTAGTGGCCAAAAGTTCCGCAGTGTGCCTTTAAGTCAAATGATCAATTGTGAAATATATTAGAAATGAAAATAACTGTTTTCTAATTTAACACATTTTCAAATGTAATGTATTACTGTAATGCAAAGCTGAATTTTCAGCATCATTCCTCCAGTCTTCAGTGTCACATGATCATACAGAAATCGTTCTAATATGATGATTTGCTGCTCAAGAAACAATTCTGATTATTGTCAATGTTGAAAACAGTTATGCTGCTTAATATTTTTGTGGAAACCGTGATACAAAGTAGTGTCAAACTTTTACATTTTGTCCATTAGGTAGTTCATTTTCAGTCCGCATGAAGACCAGCAATTTCATAACTAGCCCAGAGATTAAGGTTACAAAGGCTCATATATCTCTCCTGATACCTTGCTTGGCCTCCGTCATATCACTTCCCAGACTCTTGCTCTTTCTCCTCCTCATATCATCACACACACAGTTCTTCTCTCTCACTCTCTCTATTATGTCAGTGTCGCCGCAGTCATTGTGGAAGCTGAAGAAAGCTTGGGTGAGTGTTTCTGATGTTGGCACCAGCTCTTGCCTACTCTGCGAGTTTGTGTGTATGTGTGATCTGCCTCTCCCGCTAAGAAACGCTGAGTACTCACTGACAGCTCTATCACTCGTCTTCAATGGGGTGTAATTTGTGAGAGCCTGGCTGTGCAGGGGATGATGGGTAATTAAGAAGGTGAGTCAGGCCACTGAGTCCAAGCGTTGACAGCATTTAGCCCACTGCTGTATAGTCCACTGTGTTCAGAGTGTCTCCAAGGGTCTGGCATACACAGATCGCTCTAACTGTCCCAAAACAAGATGTTTTAATGGACGCAAAAGAGATCAGGAGGTCAGAAGAGAGTAGCATGAATAACAATCTCAGCATTATTTGGGTTATGCAGCCTGGGAAGTAACTATATACGACTATTCAGATATTACAATGATGATATGATGCACTCAAGTGATTTTGATTGTATGTGTGTGATATATATATATATATATATATATATATATATATATATATATATACATATATATATAATCAGACTCAGTCACCGGCCACTTTTGGTACACCCTCCTAGTACCGGATTGGACCCAATTTTTGCCTTCAGAACTGCTTTAATTCTTCATGGCACAGATTCAACAAGGTGCTGGAAACATTCCTCTGAGATTTTGGTCCATAATGTCATGATATCATCACGCAGTTGCTGCAGATTTGTCGTCTGCACATCCATGATGCGAATCTCCCGTTCCTCCACATCCCAAAGCTGCTCTATTGGATTGAGATCTGGTGACTCATTTGAGGATAGTGAACTCATTGTCATGTTTGAGATGATTTGAGCTTTGTGTCATGGCGTGTTATCCTGCTGAAAGTATCCATCAGAAGATGATATACACTTCATCACATCATAAAGTGATGGACATGGTCAGCAACAATACTTAGGCTGTGGCGTTTAAACAATGCTCAATTGGTACTAAAAGGCCCAAAGTGTGCCAAGAAAATCTCCTCCACACCATCACACCAGCAGAAGCCTGAGCCGCTGATATAAGGCAGGATGGATCCATGCTTTCATGTTGTTCACGTCAAATTCTGACCCGACCATCTGAATGTCCGGAATCAAGACTCATCAGACCAGGCAATGTTTTTCCAATCTTCTAATGTCTGATTTTCGTGAGCCCGTGTGAAATGTAGCCTCAGTTTCCTGTTCTCGTCTCACAGGAGAGTCAGTGTGTGTGTTCTGCTGCTGAAGCTCTTCAAAGTTTAACATGTTCAGAGACGCTCTTCTGCAGAACTCGGGTGTAACGCCTGCTTATTTGAGTTACTGTTGCCCTTCTATCAGCTCAATCCAGTCTGGCCATTCTCCTCTGACCTCTGGCATCAGGAAGGCATTTTCGGCCACTGAGCTGCACTGGATATTTTCTCTGTAAACCCTAAAGATGGTTGTTTGTGGAAATCCCAGTAGATCAGCAGTTTCTGAAATTCTCAGTGTCTGGCACAAACAACCATGGCACATTCAAAGTCACTTAAATCACCTTTCTTCCCCGTTCTAATGCTCAGTTTGAACTTCAGCAGATCGTCTTGACCATGTCTACATGCCTAAACGCATTGAGTAACTGTCATGTTATTGGCTGATTACTAAGCTTTTAACAGTCTTAACCACAAATCATTGGTCAGGAAAAGGCACTACCTATTTTTTGCAGGAGTTATACCGCACTCACAATCTTCAAGTTGCCAGACACACAAGACTAAAGTAATCTCAATAAATAAACTGTCCGCACACGCAAATCCTTAAAGCAAATTTAATAGACCAAGCTTTCGGTCAAAAGACCATCCTCAGGGCATCACAAGGAAATAGCAGGAAAATGCACTACTTAAAAAGCCATTGCTGTCTCAGAAAAACATCAAAGACAGAATGAAGTTTTTGTCAGAATATGGGAAGTTGTGTGTGGAGTCACGAGTTGCATACACTCTAAAAAATGCTGGGTTGTTTTGACCCAAATGTTGGGTCAAATATGGACAAACCCAAATGTTAGGTTAAAAATGTAATTAAAAAATGTACAGTTGAAAGTGAAAGTTGAAGTTGGGTTAAATGTTAAATTACATTTTAACCCAACATTTGGGTTTGTCCATATTTGACCCAACCTTTTGGGTTAAAACAACCCAGCATTTTTTAGAGTGTAGTGAAGCTCCAGAGCGTTGTCTTCAGAAATCTGCTGAGAAATATAATAATAAATGCATCTCTAGCACAGTGAAGTGTGAGGAAGAGACTGTCATTGTGTGAGGAGCCTTTTTATCTGCTGCTATTGGAGTTTCGTCACTGTGAAAAGTCATTTAATTTTCTTTTCTTTATGTAAAAAGCTGTCTGTAAGTTGGAAAAGATTATTCCGTGCCGAGTCTACAGTTCTACATCTACAGTATTTGTGCAATTCTTGCTAATTTCCTGACCAGTGATTTGTGATTAAAATGGTTAAGACCATTAAAATACCACTAAATATTTTGCCATTTTGGCTTGGCCAAGCATGAATGGCTATTGTCAATGAAGAAGGATTTGGGTCCAGAGGAGTGGTTACAATATCTACCAGTAAAAGATAATGAGGCATGTTAACTTGCATTACCAGTTTAAATTGAGTACTAATTTCTATAAAGTTTTGTTATAATCAACAGTAAAGTCAATAATCAATCGTCTGTTTTTTTGCTATAACTTTCACTGACACACTTCAAAATCAGAACATCTGGATTTAAAGAAAACCTTGAGTTTCTCTAATTATTCTCTACTAATGTTTCTCTCTGAGTCTTTTAACTTTCTTTTCAATGGGCTCACAATTTCATTTCATCTTTTGATTGTGACATCTGGTTGTCACTTTGTTAGTGTCAGATTTGTTTGTTAAATAAACCAGTGTCAAGTTATATTTTGAATGCTTGAGATGCCTTGTAAATTAAGTGTGTTGTGATTATTGTTTATGTATTTAATTATACTTTGTTGTTTTTATCATGTTTAATGTGTGCAGCTACCTTGGCCAGGGCTCACTTGTAAATGAGATACTGATCTCAATGTGATTTTCTACCCTGGTTAAATAAAGGTAAAATAAAAAAAAATAAAAAGTGCACAGATGACTCCAATAAAATACAACTTATTTTCAACAGTCATTTAGAAGCAACTTTCGTTTTCATCCTCTTGCCAACAGACATTCAATTTAGTACATTTCTGCAAGGTTTACCAATAAAACTTATCACCTTATCTCATTAGTCAGATGCAAGAACATCTTAATGTATTTTAAGACTTTTATATTCACTCATTTACAAGACAATTCTGTTCATGAGTTCTCTGGTGATGCTTATAGGCTATCATTTTGATTCAATCAGGGACATTCTGGTATATTAAGGAATTTGGATGTAAGCCTTTATTTTTTCTTAGCATGACCTCATGTTTTTATCTTGTAGTATCCTACTGAAGCGACTGTCACTCTGCCATCCAACCAACAATAGGCCATATTGTGTATTAGGAAAAAAAAAAAAAATCATTTAGGCTACTCGCCATCTTGTCTATGATTCAGAGACGTCAAATGTCATAACACTGTCAGGTTTTGTTGACGACGATACCTGAATCTAATCGTGGTGCGAGTTAATCCGTGGGAATTTTTTTTTTAAAGCCCGCAAAAGGTCAAAAAGTTGCGAGATAAAAACACTGCTAATTGCAAATGTTTAACGTGGCAAACAACTTGCTCAGTACTAACAGTCCCGTTCACATAGCAGAGGTAAGAGATTCGTCAAAAATGAGGATGTGATATACGCTAAAATATAGGCTAGATTTCACTCTTGTTCATATAGGCTGTGTGTGAAGTGAACGTAAAAAAAGTAGGCCTATTAATCCGCCAAAACAGGACCAACAACCTTATTCTGTTGCTGTGTGAACATGGCTTTATTTGATTTTAGAGTTGCAGTGGAATATAATTATTTACATTTATATAAAAATGACTTATATTGAAGTTTGTTCCTCACACAAAGTTATTGTATGGCTTGACAGACAGGGTCATTCAAGTTGTTGTAAGATAAAGAGCTGAACGAAATGTGTCTTTTTGAGTTCCCAAAAACAGCTATGGGTTGAAATGTCATGATGAGAGTGAGTAAATAATGACCGAAATTTCATTTTTGGCTGAACTCTCCCCATACAAGATGAGGATCTTTTTTTTGTTGCATGCATGTGCCATGACATCTGTAGAGTGAAAAGCATCAGGGAAAAAAAATAGCAAAACGTAGCCTACCTCTTCCATGGTGAACTAATCTATTTGCATTAAATCTGAAGCAGCGGTTCTCTTCCAATATGCCTTTCCTTCTCTCAGTTCATCTATCTATGCCACGCTCACGGGCCGACAGCAGAGAGAGAGGGAGAGAGAGATATGAATGTCTCTCTCTAATTGATAAAGCCATAATAGAAGCCATTTCTCCACCATCTGCTAATTAGAACCATGAAGGGGAAGAGATTGGATGTCTGGAGAAGGGGTCTGCCGTCTGAGGGGGTCTTTGATCTTCTGACTTGTCTGCCATGCTGTTTTCCTTCAAGCTTTCCTGCGCGACTTGAGCAGACCGCGGCCTCCACTCTTGGGGATAGGAACACTAATGGATCGCTTGAAGAGACCTTTTGCTTTATGACTGGGGCTAAGCAGTATCAGCTGGTCTGAGGCCAGTGGCTGCACAGTTCATGAAGTGCTTTGTCAGATAACCCCATCGGGAATAACAGTTGGCCTTCTCCAGGACCAGGCATGCCAGGGTAGGGTCTTAAAAAAAAAAAAGAGAGAGAGAGACCATCAAGCTTTTGAGGTCTGGAATTCCAGAAGTCAGGGAGAATGTATCCGAAAATCACAATTTTGAAGCAAATCAAATGACTGAAATGCTAGTCAATTGGCGTTACCGGGTCTCTTCGCATTACATTCTCTTGATCAAGTGTGATTGTTGATGACGTGTGACCAAAGCAGCGCTCCGTCGTATCATTCTAATGAGGATAATCAAAGAATAACAGCCCAGCTGTTTTTAATAGAAAGCCTAATCCTCTGGTCCTCAGCGATCTAATGCAATCATGTTGCGTCGAATGAGCCTAATAATAAAAATTGGTTTGAAAGTTGTTTAGACACAAGTCATGTAGATTATGAAGCATTTACTTTATGTGACATTTCGAGAAGGAAATACAATGAACCATTTGTCTTCAAAGAAGAAAACGGTGGAGGTCATCAGCGCACTCTTTTGACTGAGTTGTAAATATATCCAATAGCATGTGTTTCAAATTGCCCATTGGTTATGGATTGCTTTACGAGCTGCTTGTTAGTGGCCCAATGGCTTTAGCCTCTGTTGATTTACCCCCAGGGAACCAGGGGTCAATTAGTCGGACACACAGAGGATCCTGTTCTTCTGATGCTTGCTTTTACACTCTGATCTGAGAGCAGTTTTGTAGGAGGATAGCAGGGTTTGTGTTGGAGACACTGGTTCCAGAGCAGCTCTTAGAGTTGGCATTGCTGATAAGAGTCCATTAACTTTCTTGAATTTTGCTGCTGTTTTAAGTGAGAGAGAGTTTGTCATGTTCTTTATGGAAGCCATAAGAGTTGGATTTTTGGACCACATCGCTGAAACAGTTCTACATTATAGACGAGAGACTGGGGTTATAGTTGTCTCTGGATTATCAAACTCAATAATTGTAAGGTAAAAAAGTCCAGTTAGTTCTATGGAAAAATCTCACATGAGTAAATGATGACTGAATTTTTATTTTTGAGCAAACTATCCCCTTTCCGTTTGTTGGAGAAGCCTGTTTCTGCCTCTGTAGAAAATAAACAAATAAATACATACATAATGAAAAAAAAGAGATGTAAAAGGAAATTTCACAATTGCGAAATATAAAGTCACAAATTCACAACAGGGAGAAAGAAAAAAGGCAATTGTGAGATAAAGTAAAAAATAGTCACTTTGTGATAAATAGGGCTTGGGCGCCGCTTTGCATTCTGGGACGTGGCCGCCATGTTGACAGCTTCGCGAATGTAAAAATACAGCAAGTCGAACAAGGAGAAGCAGCAGAGTTGGGAGAAAGTAAGTTAAAAATATGTTAAAATCCCTAAAAGGATGCTGAATTTACCGGCATACGTTTAATAGGGAAACCAGGGACCGGTATGTGGACAAATGATCAAATGGATCCAAAATGTGGTTTGGATCCATTTGAAATTTCCAACAAACAGTGGGAGCACAGTAACTTAATCCGGACAAAGGTAAACTAAAACTGCACTCCACCTAGCTGCTAGTTTAGTAACAGTTATAGTGCTAACAACCATTCACACATGTAACGTACTTTTAACTATGTGTTTCAAAAGTGTACTTAGTAGCTGTTTTAAGCAAAACTTAAGTTAGTAAGCTAAACGATGCTTAAAGCAAGGGGGTAGCAACAGGACAACAGTACAGAGACTGACAGGTCCAATTGAAGGGCTAATGTTAATGTTATGAGAATATTAAAATACGTGATATTTTACAGGAAAATACTAAAACGGGAAGACAGCGAGAAAAGAGCTCAAATATGTGAGAAACCCGGAAAAAAACGGGAGGGTTGACAGCTAACGTTACTAACTACACTTTTGAAACACATAGTTAAACATACATGTGTGAATGATTGTTAGCACTAACAGTTACTAAACTAGCAGCTAGGTGGAGCGCATCTTAACGTTACCTTTGTCCGAATTACTGTGTTCCCACTGTTTGCCGACTCTTTGTTGGAAATTTCATATGGATCAAAACCGTTAAAAGTGCCGGTTTTGTCCACATATCGGTCTCTGGCTTCCCCATTTAACATATTCCAGTAAATTCCACATCCTTTTAGGGATTTTGACATCTTTTTTCTTTTCTTTATCCCAACTCTGCTGCTTCTCCTCGTTCGACTTGCTGTATGTTTACATGCGCGAAGCTGTCAACATGGCCGCCACGCCAGTAATGACGTCACGACGCCCAAGCCCTATTCCCAATTATGGTAAAACTAAGGGGGCATTTACACAACACCGTTTTCAACTAAAAACATGGGGAAATGTTTATGTACAAAACTTTTGAAAACCTCTTTCAACGTGCAAGTTTTTGAAAACGATAATGTTTTTGCCTTTGTGTAAACTACGAAAACACGAATTTGTGAAATCGGTGATGTCATGCTCGTGTGTATTATGTGTTCAGTCTATAGGCGCTTCTTTACAAAGTGACATCGCCATCTACTGGCCTGGCCTGAATAATACAGCGTTTTTGGTCGTTGGTTTACACAGATCCGAGTGAATGTGGATGGTTTTGTCTATGTTGTCGTCTGTACGCCAAAAAAAAAGCAAAGTCAAAACGTTTCCGTTTTTTTGTACATCGTACTGTGAGATACAAAGTTCAAAGTGAATAAAATATAAGGTTTAAAATAAGAACAGTGACAAAATAAATCATATTGTGAGATATAAAGTCACAAATAAAATAGCAAGCGTAATTATGAGAAATAGACACAATTGTAATGACCTTTTTTCTGTTTAACTCTGGGACAGAAATGGCACCCATAACAAGCTGATTTAAAACGTTTTGTACTTTTTTTGACGTCCAAGCGCTCAAAAGTTCCCTCGATGGTTTCTCAGACCCAGCTAGAGCCTCAGGTGGAAATCTTGCTTTGATTTGGCTCACAAAAAGTGTGTTTATCTGGCTGTGCATTGTGTTATTTATGCCTTTACACTCACATCTGGCAGTTAATTTTACTTTTACACCTCTGTTTACACGTCATTACTGTCTAACGCAGCCATGGGGGACATTAAAAACTTGTGATGGAAACATTGGAAACATTTTTTTATCCCTACTGTCTAAGCTGCCTCTATACTTGTCTGAATGGGGATTCACATATCAAGTATGGATTTGTGGTCTTGTTGTTTTTTTGTTTTTTGGGGGGGTTTTTTAATGCTATAATTATTTTCTGCTCTTGTAATTGCATGCTCTGTGTATACTGCAAAAAAAGCTATGTTTAAGCAGGAAATGAATGCTTTAATATGATACAATTCAACTGTATTAAATTACAGTTGTACTATAATCACATTAGAAACAAAACCTATATCTCAAATTGTTTCTTTGTTGTTGAATCAATGTTTGATACTTCAATATGAGTTTTTGCAACAAATACAATTGGCATAAATGATTGTGTTAAATTACTGTGGCAATCTACAGAGAAATTCCATAACAGCATGTTTATACTGAAAATAATTGATGTTTTTCTGTTTGTCAACCACACTGAAAATATAATTTCCTATATTGATCAGGAATATCTGGCAGAAAATGTAAGATTTGCCGATTTATACATGCAATACAGTCATGCTATGAAGAATAATTGATATTTCAAAACAAACAAAAATAGCAGAACTGACTGCAAATGCAGTATTATTGAACTATATTTCCGAGCCATATCCCTGTGTTTGAGACACATTTCGAGAGAATGAAAGTAGGATGAGCTCTGTATAACCTCAAACAACATGATTATGGGCTTTCAGAAGCCACAGACAATAGAATAGACCAAACATCCCAACTCCTATTGTTCTGAGTGTTTATATTGTTTTCAGGTCCAAGAGAAGCAATTACTTCTACTAAAGAAAAACTGTGTTCTTTGGAGAAACAGGGAATGAGAGAAAGTATTTTAAACGTCTCAGGAAATCCCCCACTGCAGAGAATAAAATCAAAAATGTAACAATTATACCAAACATTTCAAGGGTTTTTCAAGTAGTTTACATGAAGATGAAAATTCAAAAAAAAAAATGACAGAAATAAAATATAACTTTCTTTCATGGAACGGGTCATGTTTAAACTTGGTGCATTGATGGCCTAATTGATGTAAAATCTGATGTCGGAATAAGCACAAATGACATTTTCATAGGCTTGGCGTACTGAATTTCTTTTAATCCCCTGAATTGTAAGGAAAAGCTTTGCGTAAATATTCAGCTTAACATCTCTTTAGTTTTCCAGGGGAAAAGAAAGTCATACATGTTTGTAACTACATGAGGATAACCACATGATAACAGAATTTTCTTTTTTTCGGTGAACTATCCCTTTAAGACCTTTGATGTCCTCTGACATCAAGAATTGAATTTACTTCCCTCATTATTGCAAAGCTTTTTTGGGGTCTTATTTCAGTCATAAATCATTATCAGGCTTTCCCAAAAAAAATCATCATGCCCCCTTCATTGTTCTTCTCCCAGGGATTCTTTCAGTTTTCTTCAGGGTAAATCCTATGGACTTAAAAGCCTCTCCAGTGAATTACAAAGACATACCACCAAAAAAAGCACTGAGAGGGTCAAAGGAGGAGGCATGTTCCTGGATTGTGCCCTACTGCATCCAGGATTTTGAGGGATGAAGACTGTTTGGTTAACTTAAGTCTAATGCACACAGTCAGGAAAAAGAAGAAAGATTGGCTTCATAAACCCCATCAAAACAGAACCAGACACGACTGTGAGTTTGTGTGCGCTGAAATGCTTCCTATTTCCTGTTGTACCATCATGTTATAGTTTGTTTGTCATCTGCGAAACGTCTGTAATAAAAATCACCATGATGAAGAGGAGCAATGGATGCCCATCTAAATTACTTTTATTACAACATCCTGTAGTCCTTTGAGAGCTGTACCATAATCAGACTCAACATTGTTTGTTTACTATAAAGTACGTGTAGTATCTTTGAACTGAATGTCAGATCAATTGCATACAAACTCAATAAGTTTGTTGACATATATACACACGCGCAAACGCAGTCTTGATCTTGTGGTCTTAGGTTGTTCTGTGTTGAATAATGTTTTCAAGCTTCAAAAAGATACAAAAGGACTATGAAAGTATCACATTCCACATCTTCCGAAGTCTCACAATAGCTTTGTGTGAGAAATGTATTCATCGAGCAGATGCTTTTCTCCTAAGCAACTTACAAATGAGGATCATCATATTGTTAGCGTTTCTCATAAAACGTACGCGATTATTCACTTTTGAATGCTCCTGTTAACCACTGCAAACGAATCACTGGGCCAGTGAGTCGTTTGAAAATCAGAACTGATTCGTTTAAAAGATCCGATTGAAAATAATCAGTTTACGAGGTTTCACGACTTTTCTTTTGAGATTATCAATCATGAGGTTAAACATTTTATGGTGCATTTAAAAAGAGTGATACTGTTCTTTTCCCAACAGATCAATTTGATTTCTGTTCACTTGAACCTACAAGTCTTGGTCTGATGCACATTTAAACACATTGCATGCACAAATTACTCCTATCAAATGGCTTGTTTAGCAGCACACCTTACACATAAAAACAGTCCTCCTCAGCACTGCAACAGCTTCATCAGGGTTGCTAGGTTCTTTCATTTACAATAATTGGGGCTCTGAGGGTATTTCGAGTTTATATTTGTAGGGATAATAGCAACGAGTCAACTGCTCGAGGGGAGTCTGTTGTTTTATTGAACGAGGACTAGTTTCCAAATCCCAGGCCTAATCATCAGAACTCAAACAGCAACAGTGGTGAGCTTTAAACGGCAACTTCTTCAACACGTTTATCCAGTTCCATTTAATTGTGCAATTACTTTTCAGTACAATCATTTGGCTCATATCAGGAGTATTTGTTTCCAAGTTCTGCGGTTGCTCTTGTTAATGTTTGCGACTAGGAGTCGAGCGGGAGAATCCGGTTCCAGATCAGCGTGGAAGAGCAACTTCTCCTGGAGCTAATTACGCAGGGGGAGGAGGCCGTTTTCTCATTTATTTGACCCAACATCATGATGCAATTTGGTTTTATCACCGACGGAATACTTATAGAGCGGCTGTGCGATTTCCTGTAACAAACACGTCTGTTGTGCCATTAGAGTGAGTGATTTCACACAGCAGGTTGCCAGTCGTGCACAAGTTCCCTCATCACTTGGGGAAAAAAACGACCGCTAATGGAAATGTTGAGCTAAAAATGCTCAGTCATTTAGCCTTGTTGTGGGTTTATTGCTTTTCCATCTTGTACTTAAGTTACTAATAGGAAGGATGACACGTAACGCAGATGATTTGTAGAAAGTAGAAGAAAGCTGCGTTTACTTAACCCAGGCATATGAAGCAGCCTGACCTGATGACTGATCACGGGATGTTCATAGACATTCACATGGACAGATCATGGTTGCTCGAGTCAAAACTGAGCCGCCACATCATATCCAAAAGGAGCCAAATTAGCCATATACGTAAAATATATGGTATGAAGAACCTTTAAGGGGGTGTTTGCACTTATTGGCGTTTTGCACATTAATTTACGCGACAACAGCGGTTTGGGAGCCTGAAAACGCAGACTTTTTAAAAAAACGATACCGCTATCGTCTCGGTGTAAACAACAAAACATTAATTGGTGAAATCGGTGATGTCATGCACATGTGTATTACGTGTTCAGTCTATAGGCGCGTTGTGTTTCTTTACACAGTGACGTCGCCAACTACTGGCGTGGCAGCAGAATACAGCGTCTTTAGTCGTTTTCACGGATCCGTGCGAACGGAGATCGTTTTGACAACGTTGTCGTCTGCACTCAAATAACACGAAGGTGAAACGTTTCCATTTTTAGTACATTGTTGTCGCGTAAACGTACCCTAACGGTTCTTTATTGACATCGATGGTTCCAAGAAGAACCGTTAACATCCATGGAACCTTTCCATTTCACAAAAGTTCTTTACAGTGGAAAAAGGTTGTCTGGATTGAGTAAACTAAGAAGAAAAATGGTTGTTTTAAGAACGGTTCACTGAAAAGTTCTTTGGGAATCAATTATGGTTCTTTGATGTATCGCTATGAAACCGACTTTTGGAACGCTCTTTTTTAAGAGTGTGGAATCTTTCGATTGCACAAAAGGTGGAAAAAGCTTCATCAGAATATTAAAATGTTCTTTAATGAACTGTTCGCTAAAGCCAAAAATTGTTCTTCAATGGGCGACGGCATCACTACAAAAACACGCTTTTGGAACCTTTATTTTTAGGAGTGCGGAATCTTTCGATTGCTCAAAATGTTCTTTATAGTGGAATAAGCTTCATTGGGAATTAAAGTTTTTCTCACTAGGAAAACCATGGGTCTTTTAAGAACTGTTCACTGAGAGTTTCTTTGGGGCTCTTTTGTGGCATCGCTGCGAAATCCCCCATTTGGAACCTTTATTTTTAAGAGTGTAGTTTATTATGAAACCCAGATTCACTCTTGTAACGTTCAAGTAAGTCCACCGAGTTCTTCGGGCTTCATTACTAGGCACGCAAGCATAGGAGTCTACCTCTGTGGAGAAGCATATTATTGTAAAATCCCAAGTGCCCAGGGACATCCATTAAGTAAATTCAAAGCTAACCCACCACGACTCCAGCCAGCTTGACCCTCTTTGGATCCTCCGAGTTAAATAATACAAGCTACTTCAACACAGGAGATCAAGAAGATATGTGCCCAGTGAGAAGCCGAGTTTCACGTAAAGTACCCTGTGCTGGAGTGATATTAGATAAATGAGATCAAAATTACATTACTGAGCTCTTTATGGAGCTGTGAAAAAAACATCGCCCACAGGTATGTTGCTTGGCCTCGTAATTCGCTCCAGAATCGTTACCATCTGGACTGACATTGGGGAATGCTTCTCTCTTAAAAACCTCAAAGCAAATGATACAAGTAAAATGCCATGTTCATAACCTGGTTTAGTGTTGCTGGACGCTTACGCACACACACACACACACAAGCGCTCACAGGCTCTCAGGAATAGCGAGGCTGAGATAATGCCGCTTTCTGGCATCTGGGTCGTAGGGATCTTTGTGGAGCCAGGACTCTTTTCTGCATTAGATGATGCTACTCATAATTAGGTAAAAACATAAGCAGAGGCTGCTCTACTGAATGAGTGAGCTTGTAATTACAGTAAATCCTCTTGAAATCTTCAAGATACCCACAGACCCAAAGTATGGCTAAACAGTGAATAAAGGTCAATAATAAAAGAGCTAATGAACGAATCCTAAAATGAATAAATCAATCAATCAGTAATAAATAATGAAATAATTTTTTTTCAAATCTCCCATAATGCATTGCAATGATCACCAAGATGGTGATCAAAGTGAGAAAAACCCTTGTATTTAGAATTGTATTTCATTTCATGAAGAAAATTATAGATAAAAAAAGAATATGCATATTTATGTAAAAAAAAAAAGAATATATATTATATATATATATATATATATATATATATATATATATATATATATATATATATATATATATATATATATATACATTGTCTTAACTAATACCACCAAAAATGATGTTGTTTTAATTATTATTTGATTAATCTTTTCGATTAAAAATTTGAAATACATACATGAACTGGCAGATTAAACTTATTATTAATTGTTATTTAATTATCACTTTTTACAATACAAATTGTTCAAAGTAGATTTATCGAAAATTCTATAAAAAAAAAGAAATATTAAAATAGTGCCTTATAACCGCCTAGTGAAACAAAATTGTAATAAAAAATTAACATTTAATATCATTAAAAAAATGTATTAATAATTAAATGAATGGTAACTATTGGCAAATAGGTTTTGATAGCAGCTGATGTTGTAGTCACATCTCAAAAATAATGTCTGAATGACGCACATTCCTGAACACGGGGTTTTCACTAAAGAGCATCGCTGACCTGTCAGCACACATGAGGAGCCATCGAGGGACCAGTGAGAGCACCTGAGGGTTCGGCAGGAGCCGCCCGCCGTCCCATCGCCCCCGCACCCCGCCACCGTACGAGAAAAAGCTGTTGTTAATAAAACTTTAAAAGAAGAGGATGAAAAGGAGGAGAAATTGAGCAGCCCGGGCTGTATTATTTCTTCTCAGTGAGGGAGCTGCCCTCTCGCTGGGCAGGCCGGCAGTGTCAACCCTTCGGGGAGGGAGGCGTGAGGACGGGACAGGGATGGGATGGGTATTTGACCATGGACGCCCCCGGGGCAAAGCAAATCATTTGCTTCTCAGAGGCTTCAAAGAGAGGCAATTACACTTAAGTAACCGTATGAATAGATTGTCTTGCCGGGGAGCATTCTGGGAGGAAAAACAGAATTGCTTTGAGGGAGACATACCACACCTCATCCAAACATCTTCCACCAAACCAGCCCAGCAACTGTCTGTAATTTCCCAGCCAATGGAATAATGATCTATTAATCCATTTGCATTCTAATTTCTGAAGAATCTATTCTGGAATGTTATGCCTTTATTGAGCCAGGCACTTTTAAATATTAACTGGTGTAAGAAAAAAGGTTTCAGTGGGGTTAGACTTCATTTGAAAGAACGCTTTATGCAAGAAAGTTCCAAGATAAGGAGAAATGTCTTAAATGATTGCATAATATTTTCAAGTTTACCTGGTTATTTCAATTTTTCTAGTGATAAAGTATATTTACGAGCTGCTTCATTCATAAAATTAAATTAAAACAAAATAATTTTTTTTTAAAAGTTGCTGCCTTAAATATTTAAGTACATTCAACTTGGATGTTTAAGTTATTTGAACTGATATTACATTAAACTTACTTTAAACAATGAGTTGAATCATGTATAACTTGTTAAAAAAAAGTTGAAAATTGCTTAACTCATTTTGATGAGTTGTTGTCACATGTTGACAAACACATGTTGTCATACCTTATTGATTATATCCTTTTGTTCACATCGCAGTAAACACTGTCAAATGTTTGACTCTCAAGAGTTTAAAAAGCGTGTCCAATCAGTAATTCAGTAATAAAATCACACATTCTGAAGGTGACGAAATTGCTTAGTAGGCCCACAATTTTGATTTGTATTTATTTGGATATTTGATTTAAAAATATCATGCAAGTTTGGTGCTAATTTGAGCTTTAATCATGTTTTTAAACAAGCACCAAAGCGCATTTTCAGTTTCAACTGACTGTTGAAATTTGATTTCTTTAAACTCAATTTTTTCAAGGTGAGCAAAAGTAATCCGATTACTCGTGACAAGTCGAAGTAATTTTTTACTTTGATCCAACGACAAATTTTTTCAGTGTACGCCCGGCTATTGAGAGAGAACGGTCCCCACAAAGTCAGCAACCGTTGAGTTTGAGAGAGAGAGAGAGATTATTAGAGAGTCCTTTGAGTCCAACCTCACCTGTGGAGAGAGGACTATAGGGCTCAGTGGGCAAATAGAGATCACAGCAGCTGCCAGAGCTGTTAGCCAAAGCGTCCTACGGAGAAGAAGAAAAGAGGATGCGAGGCCTTTCAGTTCACCGCCACTTAGTAACAGCAGCCTTGTGGAAAAGCTTGCGGAATGGGAAAGACAAATCCCCGTGCAACTAAATATTAGAGGTCTCTTTCTTACTGCGTTATATATGGGTCTAATAGCAAACGTCAAACGGGACAAAACAAGCGCAGCGGCTAAAATATAGCCGTAGAGAGACGTGCAGACGGACGTGTGGACAGACAGGACACACACATGAATGTCTCAGCAGGGTGAAATCTATTAGAATGCAGATCTCAGCATAAAGGGTCATACATGGCAGATGCTGAGTGGAAAAACTTTAGAAATGCTCGCGGACAAAGGAAATTTGTAGTGTGAGAACAGTCTGACAAACCACTTCGGCATAATGAGCTAATTATGTTTGTTTGGAATCTGAAGGTGAATGGTAGGTTTGTTATGAATAATAATTAGGGGGAAAAAAGGTGTTTTTTTAATAACAACATACATGGCAGAACAAGTCACTGTGTGTCAGTGGATGTGCTCGTTGGCTCTGGTTCAAAACTTTTTTTCTGTTCCTTTTTTGTTAAAGAAGTTAAAAACTCAGCAAAGACACATTAAATTGATCAAAAATGACAGTATAAAGACATTTCTATATCTCGCTACTGTCCAATATGGAGAAATCCTAAGTTTAGTCTCGGAAAAGTAGATGTAGGTTTTAAGACGTGGGCAGAAAAAGGTATTAAAAGTAGAAAAGATTTAAATAAGGAAGACAATCTTATGTCATTTTAAGAATTGAGTAATACATTTGATATACCTAAAAGTCATTTTTTTTAGGTACTTGATAAGAAGTTTCATTTGATCATTTCAAAAAAGTACTGGAAATATACCACCATTATCAGTTTTGGAAAGAGTAGTCACCAAAGATTGTTATGATAAAGGTCGGATTTCACTTCTGTATAATATGTTGGTAGAGGGCTTCCCGGAGTCTTCTAGCTCTCGTTTAGGAGCGTGGAGTAAGGATCTTAACGAGGAGATCACACCAGATGAATGGAGTGAGATTTGTAAAGATGCTCAAGTACAAACAGTTAATACAAGATTAAAGTTGTTGCAATATAATTGGCTTATGCGTATATACATAACTCCAGTATTATCAAACAAATTTAATGAAAATATACCAGATACATGTCCCAAGTGTAATGTTTGTAAAGGTACCTATTTTCATTGTATATGGGAATGTGAAGAAATATCGAAATTCTGGAAAGAAGTGCATATAATATGATTGGTAAAATTATAATTGTGAGTCTTCCTTTTGGACCAAGGATTTTTCTTCTGCATTTGTATCCTAAGCTTAAGTCAAAGGAATGTATCTTTATTTCTATGTGTATCTTTCAAGCTAAACGCCTCATTGCATTACAACGGAAGAATCTAGAACCACCCAGCATAAAAAGGTGGCTCAGGGAGATGGTACTGAATATGTCAATGGAGAAAATAACATATATTATTAAAGGAAAGGGTAAGACTTTTGAAGATGTTTGGAATCCCTTTAGATCCTTCATAGAGAAGGAGGATAGTGACATGTTTAAAGAGACAATTGAAGATATGTGTGATAATAGGATGCATTTGTATTAGGATGCCTTAATAGTTTGTATGTTTTTTTTGTTGTTGTTGTTGTTGTTTTTTAGTTCATTAGTCTTGAGGATGGGAGTCCTGTACAAATTGAGATATGCTAAGTTGTAATGATGCGAAAGACATCAATATGCGTCTATACTGCATTTTGTATTTTTGTTCCTGTTGTGTGTGTAATATATGTTGTTAAAAAGTTAATAAATATATATATTTTTTTAAATAAAGACATTTCTAATGTCACGAAAGATTTTTGTTTCAAATAAATGCTGTTCTTTTGAACATTCTATTCATCAAAGAATTCAGAAACATAAATGTTAAGCGGCACAACTGTTTTCAACATTGATAACAATAATCAGAAATGTTTCTTGAGCAGCAGTGATTTCTGAAGGATCACGTGACACTGAAGACTGGAGTTATGATGCTGAAAATTGAAAATGAAAAATATAGGCAAAAAGTTTCTTTTGTGTCATATGTGATGTAGGGCTGTGAAACGATTAATCGCATCCAAAATAAAAGTTTGTGTTGTTTACGTAATATATGTGTGTGTGTATATTTAATATATACATGCATAATACATGCATGCATATATTTAAGAAAAGTGTGTTATTTATATATAAATATATACACGCAAATATTTCTTAAATACGTACATGCACGTGTGTGTGTGTATTTATGTAGACAAAATAATTATACTCAGTACACACACTTATATTATGTAAACACAAACTTTTATTTTGGATGCTTCACTGCCCCACTCTGATGCCTTGCGTAACTATGCAGCTCAGTATAGGAACACAGCCTTTATCCTGTAAGTGAGCGCTCTTGTTTAAAAAGAAAATATCATCCTCTTTTTGTTGTGTTTTTTCCCCCTCACACAGTAGCACAAACTTCAGCCACTGTGATGTGAAAGCAGTCATAATCTCTTAATCAATTCCTCATAGCCACTGCTAATTACCCAACTCTTGATAACAGGCCTCAGAAGAGCCTTTGAAATGCAACAAGTCAATTACCTGTAAGGTGGATTAATGTAAGCTTACTGGGCCTGTGATCTTCCTCTCGCCCCTCCCCAGCCTCTCCGCCTCATTCTCCTCACACAGCAAGACTCACATCCCTTTAAGGCATTACCCACGCATCTCATTTACATCGCCCCGCAGACAATTATCACACTCAGAAAAGTGCAATTGTGTTTTCTACCTCATTAAGCAATAGAACAACAAAGCCCCCAGTTCCCTCTCCCCTTCGCTCGGCTTTTCCTTCCCTTTTTCCCGCACACCTTCTGTCCAAGAGAGGTGGAATGGAAAAGTGGAGCAGGGTCAGGGAAACTAAGGGTATTTTGAAGCTCTAAAGGTCTTTTTGAAAAGAAGTGCACATCGCTTAAACTTTTGTGGTCGGAGCGATTTTTTTTCATGTTTTCTGACTTGAAAGAAGTCTCTTATTCTTACCAAGGCTGCATTTATTTGATTAAAATTACAGTAAAAACTGTAATATTGTGAAATATTATTACTATTTAAAATAACTGCTTTCTATTTCTGTATATTTTAAAATGTGATTTATTCCTGTGACGTTAAAGCTGAATTTTTAGCATCATTCCTCCAGTCTTCAGTGTCACATCACATGATCCTTCAGAAATCATTCTAATATGATGATTTGCTGTTCAAGAAACATTTCTAATTATTATCAATGTTGAAAACAGTTGTGCTGCAGCTTAATCATTATTTTTCTTTAAATCCTTTTGACCTCAACCTTTTTGATGAGAGAAAAATTCACCAGATTTTTTTTTCCATTCATGTATTTATTTATTCCCCAAGAGATTTTTAAATATTAAATGTAAATAAATGAAATACTTTAACATATATAATGTTCTTTATTTTGAATTTGCTATTTTATTTTATTTTTTTTATACTAAAGTTTTTTTATTTAAATAGGCCTACTAAATATTAAATGTATACTTTATTTAAAATAAGTGTGTATTCATTTTATTTAGTTTTAATTATTCATTCGTATTATTTATAACTGATTTATCTCATTTTAAATGATAAAATAAATATTTTATCTAAAATATATTTAATTTCATTTTTATGATTCTATTTACTTATCTTAACAGACTAGGCTATATATTGTTTGTTTACCTGTAATTAAGAAAACCCGAATAAACATTGTTTAAAAATGAGTGGACTGGATACAGATCCCTCGCTCAAGCCAAATCCCAGAGAAACTGTGTCTTCTTTGTCCGAATCCTAAGAAAAAGGTTTCCCTGGGCCTTTGGTTTGGGTAACTAATGAAATAAGCTCGGCTCTGGAAGGAGCGCTGATCTTTTATACTCCTCCAGAAGCGACTTCTGTCTCACCTGATCCAGAAATCCAACTGTGGCCTGAACAGAAACTGCAGAGCTGGTCTGGGATCAGCGTGGCCACTGTGAAACAGACATCTGCCCAGAGACAGCGGCTCCGACCTCCTGCCTCGTGTCCTGTGAACATTGTTAAAAGCTCAGCGCTCCCTCTCTATTCTCATTGAGAGAGACCAAAGAGTGTTTATTCAAAGAGTCATTTCAACCCACCGGCCCCCTGGTGCCTGGCTTTTTCATGGTAAAACTTTCAAATTGTAATCTCAGGAGAACCAAGCACACATATTTGTTCATGCCTGATCTCCCACATAATCGAATGACACCAGATGGCAAGCCGAAGGACGTGCCAGCGGACCTATGAAAGAGGGGAATAAAATGCCATCATAAGAATACCCAAGAGTATAAAAGTAATTTTATGAGCCTCTAAAAATACTTAATCCTCAGAAGGCTTCAGATTTTCAGGCCCAAAGCAATTCATCCAACCTCTACCGAAACTTTTAAATCAGTAACAAAGCTTTTCTTTGTTTGTGTAAAACGTTTAAAAACGTGACGCCTCTTCACATATTGCACCAAAAAGGTTAAAACCTCAAATTACCTTTTCGATGACACCTTCAGATCCCCAAATGCTCACTTGCAGCAACTTGAAATGAAAATGCAAATCACGTTATTTGACTGGAAAAACAATCAAACGAAACCGAAGGAGCAGATATATAAGTTTTGCGGCCACATATAGGGGGATTTAGGTCGATTTGTATATGCATAACTGCATGTGCCACAAATAAGCATGGTTTCATATCGCAAGATCTCACTCAAGGCCAGAGCCGAAGGAACAGTCCTCACTCTGAGTCCTTCCAAGTGCTGGAATTCGTACACTAGCTGGCGGTTGAGACGTGACCCGGCAGTTAAAGTGTAATTCAGGCAGCTGTGGGAGTCTGCATGAGAAATAACAGTGTGTCTCTGGCGACTAACTAACTATGAAAGTGTGGAGACATTCCTGGTTAGTGTGAGTGACCATGGAGTCGCCACAGTGGCGTGCATGTAGACACACACACACACACACAGAGTTAAATTCATGATTGATTGGTGTAAATATAGAATGGCCATAGCACTGACAGACAGACACACACAGGCTCTGTTCCAAACCCCACTGAGCTGCCTTGCTGGACGCTGCCCATAGACGGCATCCCAACTGAAATGGACCCTCATTAGTGATTGATTTGGAATGTGCTCTACTTAGGCAACGGTATACAAAGTGGACGAGAGACGGGATTACGATTTGAAATGTTGATAAACTGACACACCCCTACACAAATATTGAGAATATATATATAATTTGTTTTTTAAGTATTTGCTTTGTCTGCCATCATCTAAGATTTTTGCAGTGCATTCTGGGATTGCTTTCTGTATGAAGCAAATTTATTTTAATGATTAAAATATAAAAGAAAAGACCTGTAGCACACCTGTGATGACTTAAAATACTCCCTCTGCTTACAATTATTATTAAACTAAAATTATATGTAGGCTATTAAATATTTAAGCTATTATTTATTTATTTATTTCTTAAATTAGCTAGTATTACATTTATTTGTATTAAAGTTATTCAATGTAAAATACATTTTAATTAATAATTAAATGTAATAATATAGAAATACCTGTAGCATACCTTTGATGCCTTAAAATACTCCCTCTGTAGGCAGCTTACAAAATTGATTAAATTAAAATTATATTTATTAAATGTATTAAATAGTTAGTATTACATTTATTTTAATTAAATACAACAATAATCAACAATAAAATTTAAGAAATATGAAAAGACCTGTAACATATCTATGATGACTTAAAATACTCTGCAGCCT